>CABHPQ010001696.1:39821-71899 GCA_902168405.1 Peromyscus aztecus
CCGAGAGACACCCATCCGAGAGACACCCATCCGAGAGACACCCATCCAGGACAGCACCTACCTCAGAATTGGATCTATCTGAGCCTCCACCAGCTTTAAAAAGAAGTGGGATTCAGAATCCCTGCAGAAGCCTGAGACTGCCTTCCTCAAATATTTGCGGAATTTGGAGTTTCCAAATTCTTTTGGAAACTGGGACGAGGAACTTTGTAGGAACGCAAGATCTGCTGTGTGCAGACTGTTGGACAGTTCTAGAAAGGGTCACTGGGGTCTCTAAACTCCAGTGTGCACACTCAATTTTTTCCCCTCTTCATTAGGCAAATTTCATCACTGGTTTCAAGTTTTGCCATTTACTGAGAATAATACCTTCCACCAAGAGACATTTATTCTGGAGATTAAAGTTCACAGCGTGTTTTTTTAAAGCCGGTGAACTGGCATTTATTATTATTTTACTATGTCCACTAAAGAGCATCACTTTTACATTTCTGGAGAAATTCAAAGCTTCGGGGGAGGGTTTCCGTGTCCTCAGCTGGCTGGTGCTGTGACACATTCTTCTTTTCAAATAAAGGAACCAAGAGACATATCCCCTACAGAGCTGACACTGAGCCGAGTTCCCCATTTCTGCCTTTTCTTCAGGAAGCCTCTCCCCTGATCCTGCTTGTACATTCACACCTCTCATTCATTACTGCTGACAGTTTATTATCAATGGTGTCTGCTTGCTGAGGTCTTCAGAACACAAGCATGGACCTCTTCTCTATGCTGTGTTTGCATGTGCCTTCTGGGAACTGTAGTAATTGGACAGACAGCCTCACCACCTCCTAGTTGAAAATCAGGACACGGACGATGGCTAACTAGGCATAAACCAGGCTTGGTCAGATAAACAAGCTTATGTGTGCACTCTCCAGCCTTTCAAGAGAGAGGGAAAAAAAAAACATTTTTAATTGGATTGGCAACCAGTCTAATCTGGATCTCTCTGGAACTCTGTATCATATGTAAATTTCTGAACTGCTCAAGGGCACAATGGGAAAATTTCTCCATTCCCACTTCAAAAGAAATAAAGAACATAAAGACCCGCAACACAATGATTCTGTTAGGGGCTGAAACAGAACAGGCCAGCATGGCAATAGTGAGCTATGAGATCACTAAATTCTCTGAATTACCTCAGCTCAAGAGCACTGCATCTGGAAAGGCCAGACGGGATCCCTACTGTGCAAGCTTTAAACCTGAAACTAAAACAAATCTATTTGGTTTCCTTTGGGGACATTGTTTCCATTTTGTTGACACTTCTGTGGAGGTATCTGAGTCCACTATCTGTCACTATAATTGAATACCTGAGACCAGGTAGTTTATAAAGCAGAGGAGCTTATTTGACTCGCGATAGTGATATCAGAGACTGGAAGTCCAAGGGCCTGGTGGCAGCATCTGCTTGAGCATCTGATCAGGGCTGCTTGCCTCATCTTAGCATGCCAAAAAAGCATCACATGCCAAGACAGAGCAAGACTACCTCACTTAATCATCATCTCAAACCAAAGCCCTACTTCCAAATACCCTTTGACAGGAATTTGAGGATTACAGTTCTAATGCATCAACACATGAACATTTTTTTCCTGTCTTTTGAACCAGGGTCTCAAGTAGCCTAGGCTGGCCTCAATCTTGCTATATAGCCAAGATCAGTCTTGAACTCCTGATCTTCATGCTTCTACTTCCCACATGCTAGATTTGCACATGTTTTCCACCACCGTGAGCTGCAATGCATGAACAAAATTTTGGTATGCACATTAAAACAAACAAACAAGCAAATGAGTTATCTGCTTCTTTTCCAAATAAGGTAATCAAGGGCCGTATTTCATCTATCTCTTTCCATGCCATCCTTTAATTCAATCTAAGCACCAAAGAAAATTCTTATCTAATTTTGTCTTGTCATTTAACAGATGAAACTCAAGAAGGTAAGTGACCTGAAAAGCAAAGCATCCTGCAAATTTAAGCAGCACGGGCCAGGTGTTAACAGACGGGAATGAACCCTAACCTCTGACACAGCTTGTATATGTCTACCCTATGCCATCCCTCTCCTCCATGTCCTGGGGCTACCTTGAAGCCAGTCACACCAGCACAACTGCACAAGGACTCAAGTGCCCATGAATGACAGGAGACTTAATGAGCACAATGCCCTATTAGCCCCGTACTATGATGCTTTAACATCTTCAGGCCTTGGAGGAAGTGACTTCTTCCCTACCAACTCCAAGCTAGCCAAGTCCTACCAACAGCAAAGGATCCCACCTGAAACATGCCTTCCCAACACTGCAACCTCCTCCTTCAATAGATCTACGCTCTAGAGCAGGGGTTCTCAATCTCCCTAAGGCTGAGACCCTTTAATGCAGCTCCTCATGTTGCGGTGACCCCCATCCATAAAATCATTTGTGTTGCTACTTCATAACTTGTAATTTTTCTACTGTTATAAATCATAATGCAAATATCTGCATTTTCCAATGGTCTTAGGTGACCCCTGTGAAAAGGCCATTCAACCCCCAAAAGGGGTCACAACCCAAAGGTTGAGAACTGTTTCTCTAAAGTCTAGAGCTTTATTCTCATGTCCTAAATACCCCAAGTCAAGGAGCTGGACAACTAAAGGTATCCCTGCAGCCCAGAATCAGCTATATTTATTCAAACTAGCCAATCCTAAGTCTGTGGAGCCGGCCTCATATGCTCATTCCCATGGAAACCACAATAAAAGTTCTTGCCTCTGTTTCCTCTCTTGTCCAGTTTCCCAACTCAGCCTATTGCTTCTCTGTGTGGTTCCTAGTGGTGTGCTATGACTTTCACTTGGAAACTGAGAGTATAACAAACAATCTTTTCAATGGCAATTATTTACTGATTCATTGGCTTTCCCACACCTAAATAATACTCACCTATGCTTGAGAATATTCACATCTTACATTCATTAAGCCCTAGAAAATTACAAATTAAAGCAAGCCAGGCCCAGCAGGTAACAGTGGGGGGAGGGTCAAGTCGTGGATTACTGTCCCATAGAGTGTAGCACGAATCTTAAAAGGTCTTATTAATAAAAACAAACCCAGGAGCCAGATATTGGGGTGAACGCTGGAAGACCAGAGAAGCAGAACAAGTCACAGCCAACCTCACCTCGATAATTTCTCAGCTGATCCTGTTTCCTCAAACTGGAAGCCTCTGAGTCCTCATCCAAATGGATCTCAGCTGATCTGCTGCTAAGAGCTCAAAAGGGGTCTAGTTCCTGGTCCTCACGCCTTATATACTTTTCTGCTTCCTGCCATCACTTACTGCCTGGGATTAAAGGCATGTGTCTTTCCCAAGCAAGACATGAGTTCTCAAGTCCTGGGATTAAAGGTGTGCCACCATGCCTAGCTCTGTTTCCAGTGTAGCCTTGAACTCACAGAGATCCAAATGGCTCTCTGCCTCTGGAATGCTAGGATTAAAGGCGTATGCTACCACTGCCTAACCTCTATGTTTAATATAGTGGCTGTTCTGTTCTCTGACCTTCAGATAAGTTTATTGGGGTGCACAATATATCAACCACATTTCCCCTTTATTTAAAATAAAAAAGTTAAACTAATATAAGAAAAATATATACAATAAGTATATACAACATATACAGTCAAGAATTACATTAACAATGTCTAGTCCATTAACATTTGACAGATTCAGACAAAAACCCACTATATATGTTAACAATGTCCAGTCCCATTAATATTTGACAAATTCAGAGTTTTGGTGAGTTCAAAATGTACCTAATTCACTTTCTATTCTAATTTATATTACTAACAGAAAACTATCTTATGATGTCTTTCAAACTTACATACTTAACACCACCTCTTAGTGAGTTTCTTTTCTGAATTTCTTAACAAGGAAAACTATAACTATAATTATCTAATCTTCAGCTCCCTCAGAGACCCAAGAAGGAAATAATATTACCTAGTAAAACAGGAAGTGCAAATAAGCAGCTTCTAAAAAATGAGTTATGACAGAAACAGCCAGCTTCCTGGACAGTCACCTGAGGTTTCTCTGCACATTGGGGCATCATCTTCAGCCTATAGGCTTAGCGTATCTGACAGACTCATTTGTGAAGTAGGATGTACACAAGGCCTACAGCCTGACCTCACATTCAGTTACCAGATTAATTTGAATTCTGCCAGGGTCCTGTCATGATTCAGGATTTTAAATTCTGGAAATTGCTGGTGGTTTTGGAATTCAGCTTCCCATGCTTCTCAGCTTGTGGGTGGCTTCATCTTCTTTATTAAATGCCAGTCTACCATTGAGAGGTTAGACTCCATCAGCCTAGTTACTCCTTCAAGAATAACTGTTTCAGCTACTGTTCCACTGTACACCAGGAGCCATCGGTCCACTGCCTGTTCACCTGCCTTCGAAGGAAGGGGCACTGTACCTTTTCTGGATTACAAAGCCATTTCAGTGATGGTGTCATATTGTCCTGGCCTCAGAGGACACCTGTTGCCAAAGTTGCAACCACACTTGTCTTGGCAAGGATCTGTAGTCCTTTGTTTTGTGTCCTGTTTGTCCATTTTGGATAGCATACTGTCAGTAGTCGATGCAAGAGCACTTTGTTGCCCAGTGGCTAACTTTTGCCAAAATGAAAGTTAACTCCATATGCAGTTTCTTCAATGTCAATATCTTCTCTGAAGTAGATAGGTGCTGCCAGGAGCAGACATGTCTCATAGTCATAAAAAAAGAAAAAAATCTATGTTACTAAAACATTTTAAATGCCATAATCTGTAGATCTCTGAAGAGTTTGAAGATGACCTGTCTATCTAACACGTATCTCTACTTGACCTTGAAAACATACCTAATATGACTACAAGTTCGACTGTAATGTCTAACTACTAACTTTCATTTCTTTATATCCTAATAGTTGGTAATAATAACATTCAAGGATTAGCAAATTGCATCACATTGTTAAATGAACTATATAGGTACAATATCCTGAACAAGATTAGAAATGTACATACAGCATTTTCTAACAAAATCAATCTCAAATTTGTATCAATATATATAATTTGTATACAATATATAAAAATCCAATCCAATGTAAAATATTTAAAACTAGTAGTTGTCTTTTAAAAGTAAATTCAATAATCTACCTTTTTATCGGTATCATGTCTATATCCTCTCTTTTTTCTTTTCAGAGTAGATTCAATAATCTACTCTGTATTCTATCATTTCTATATCTTTTTTTTAGAGTAGATTCAACAATCTATCTCTTGTCCATATCCTCTCTTTTCTCTTTTTTTTTTTTTCAAACAAGAACTATAAATCTACTCTCCTTTGTTCTGGTTCTCTGATCTTTCAGAATTCACTCCAATACCTGGCTCCCAGGTTTGTTTTTATTAATAAGACCTTCTAAGATGTGTGCTGCATCTGGCGCCCAACTTGTCGGATACGAATTCTCGAAAAAGCTACTTGCCTGTGGCCGTGCAGTCCCCAGCTCAGGCCCGAGCTGCACACAGCCTGTTGTGGTAGCGCACTCTGGTAGGATTTGCTGAAGGAGACGGAGGCAGGAGGATCCCCAGTTCGAGGCCAACCTGGGAGAGTTGCTGGGGAGAAGCTGTGGCTGGGGCCAGGCCAGGCTACAAACGGTGGCAGCTGCTCCGAGTTGCCAGCTGCTTCTGATCATATTGGTGGCAGCAGCGACACTGGTTGGTACCTGGGACGAAGGGTTTACCACTGCTTATTCAGAGAACAATTGCCAGGACCATCGTGTTACAAGAAAGCAATGGCAAAGGTCATTTTCTTTATTTTAAACGAAAAAAGGGGAAATGTGGTTGATATATTGTACACCTCAATAAACTTATCTGGAAGTCAGAGAATAGAACAGCTGCTATATTAAACATAGAGGTTAGGCAGTGGTAGCACATGCCTTTAATCCCAGTACCAACCATAGAGACCTGGAGGTCTGTACAGACAAACAGACAGTGACAGAGTTGTGTAGGAAGAGGAAGTGAGGTAGCTGGGCTAAGAGCCATGAGAGGGCAGAAAAGCAAGACATATAAGCCTGGGTAGACAGGAAGTCATGTTCCTTGGAAGCTGAGGAGTTGGTGAGGTGAGGTTAGCTGGTGGCTTTCCATATTTCCCTGATCTCTCTAAGGCTTTAACCCAAATTTCTGGCTCCTTGTTTTTTATTTAATAAGGCCATTGAGAAATTCGTCTATAATAGAGAGATCCTATGTTGGCAGGAAGTGGATTAGCTGCCCTTCCTTGAACCTAGTAAATCCCCAGTGATCCTAACATCCAAGCAGCCCCACAGAGTCCTTACTTTTGCAACCAAAAAGATTTGTCCGCTAAGATATCATCGGCTCTGTTGCAGCCATTCCTCTGAGCCTGAGGAACAAGGAAAAGCAGGGAGGAAATGGCCCCACTGATGATGCAAGTCTAACTTAAAAAGTTGCAATCATGTCTGTGCAATACAGACCCTTACACACTCCCATCATGAGGCGATTTCTACCAGGAAAAGGATTGCTTCAAGGTAGCTTCAGTTCCAGAATGGCATTTTGCATTGTGATGGGAGCACAGAGCACCAGCCCTCAGTCTACAAAGCCTGCATTAGAGATATTTTGGGGATTGGAACAAGCTTGTGGGATTTATTCTAAGATTTAGGAGGTGGAGATATGAAACAGGACCAGACTGATTTTTCCTACCCATGGTTTTCTCAAGGTATTTCTGCACAAGGCTATGGCAGAAAAGAATTTTTTTCCTGCATACTTAAAATAATCTGCTTATTATAGATGTCTGAAGGTAACGCAGTCTTCTTTTCATTCCAACGAGATGAAAATGGAAAAGTGTTAGCTGTTCTAAGAATCATATAATCACAATTATCAGTTTGAATTCCAGTTGCATATACTTGCAACCGCCGCAAAGCAATTTATCTTCAAACACATCTTGAGGTTTTTAATTGTGTACACTTGAATGTATTTGCATATTCTCTGCACACTTCATCATTTTCTTTCCTGATAAAGCACTTCCAAAGAAATTGTGCTCTGGCAGCTCAAAAGTGTATTGTTCTTGCCTATCTCCCAAAGCTGTGGGTAATTGCTACCATATCCTGAATATTCTTAGAATTAAAAAGGTAACCTGGGTCTTACAAAATGGTGCCCCAGCATAGCTTCAAAAGTGCTGGTCTAGGTTTCCAGTATTATGTTGCTCATGCGCATGCCCTGTGAGTTATTTGAGAACCTTGGCCACTGCACATAAGGCTTTCCAAAGCCCACCTCATTCCTACCTTTGTAGGAGCAAAGACATTCCAAAGAAGAAAAGAAATGCTAGGGCCTGTTAAAGGGAGCCTTTCATGTGACGCCTGTCTTCTTCTGTCCGTCCCTGACTCAGGGGTAAAATAGATTCACAGTCATGAAGCAGTTAATGTACCACAAATAAAAAAAATGATATCAATGAAAGTTGGATCAACGGCTGTGGAGCCTGCATGGGACTGGGCTGGGCCCTCTGCACGGTGAAACAGTTGTGTAGCTTGATCTGCTTGGGGGGCCCCCTGGCGGTAGGATCAGAATCCATCCCTGGTGCATGAGGGGGCTTTTTGGAGCCCACTACCTATGATGGGACACCTTGTGCAGCCTTGAGGCAGGGGGAGGGGCTTGGACTTGCCTCTACTGGATGCGCCTCCCCATGGGAGGCCTTGCCTTCTTGTCGGGGGTAGTGGGGGTAGGTTGGGAGGGGGAGGCTGGGGGAGCAGAAGGAGGGAAGAGGGGGATCTTTGGATGGTGCGTAAAATGAATGGAAAAAATTTCTTAATAAAAATGATATCAATGACACTTAAGGACACCAACAAGAGTGCAAACCCAACCTCCCCACCACCAGCCAACCAACTAATGAATCAATCAATAATATCACCAAGGCTGGAGAGGTTAAGAACACTTACTGTTCTGACCCAAGATAGACAGCCTATAACTGCTTGTAACTCCAGCTCCAGGAACTCCAATCCCTCTTCTGTCCTCCACGGGCACCTGCATACATATGCACATACCCACACAGGCACAATTATAGGCCCTGAAAATATCTAAAAGAAAGTAACAACTTTATGCAAGAAAATTATACATGGGTGAGGAAATGATAGACTTTGAATAAACATTACTGCAGTTGTTATTTTTTGTGTGTAGAAAATATTAAGTCAAAGCCCTACTTGAACTCATGCACAAAAATCTATTCCAGATTTTAATTAAAAAATAAACAGCCCAGGGGTATCTGGAGATCCAACGTGGTCGCAAAAGGAGGTAGTCCCTGAGAACAAAGTCAGCAAACCTGACTGGGGCCAAACTCAGAGAACCAAGACTCAAGCTGAATCTTTTGAGCTTTTGAGCTGGGTTTCTTGCTCCCAAAAGACAGCACAGCTCCTGAAGCTGGTGGCAGTGTTGAATATGCAGGAGATGGTGGAAAGAAGCCAGCCTGAAACAAAAGGATTCAGAGATGCAATCTAAGCTGCTCTTCATATTATCCTGAAGAAAAAGGATTTCTCCCACTTAACAAAGGTCCCAAAATAAGTTAATGTGATGTTTATAAGGTAATTTACCATCATTTCAGATCTAGCAATAGAATCCAGCCATCTCAATACCTCTCACTGATGACAGCCTAGTCAGCTCCCTTATCATCCAACTGTGTAACAGCCACACATAGGGAATGAAGACAGGCCTTAATTCAAAAGCTGAGTATTTCAGATAAGGTTTTGTTTCTTTTATTTCATGATTCCCATAGAATTTATATTCTGAAAACAACAGCCATTCTACACAGCAGTCAATGGAAAAAGAAAGTAACTCATTTCTTTAAAAAAAAAAAAAATAGCTTACCTAGCATGCTCTTGGGTCTCAAAGAGTTTAAGTTAGCAATTATACTTAGTCACTACCTTTCTGCATCAGAATGGTTGCAAGGTCTAGTTACAGAACAATAGATGTGAGGGTCTATCAACCATACAGTGGTGCTCAAATGGTAATGGGCCCCATAGGCTCATATATTTGAATGATTGGCCCACAGTTAGTGGAACTGTTTGGAAATGATCAGGAGGTGTGTCACTGGGGGTAGGCTTTGAAGTTTCAAAAGCCTATGCCAGGACCAGTGTCTCTTTCTGCCTGCAGACTGGGATGTAAAGCTCTCAGCTACTGCTCCAGTGCCATGCCTGTCTTCTCCCCTCCATGATGATCATGGACTAACCTTCTAAAATTGTAAGCAAGGCCCTACTTTCTTTTATAGGAGTTGCCTTGGCCATAGTGCCTTTTCACAGCCATAGAACAATAACTAACACATGCAGCCAATCAGATCTCTAATGAAATGCAAATAGCATGGTTCAAACAAATGAAGACAAAGTAACAAGGGTTACCAAAATATATTTGGATGATAAAACCCAAGAGGTTTTGTTAATGACATGACCTAAAGACAAGAGTAGAAAAACTATAAAATATTCCCTATGCAAACCTCATAACTACATCTGACATGAAATCCACCTTTGGAAATAAAAATTGTCCAACTTCCCAAATGAAAGATTTTTTTGTTTTGTTTTGTTTTTCCTTTCTTTTTCTTTCTTTCTTTGTTTATTTTTTCTTTCTTTTAGATTTTTCAAAATAGGGTTTCTCTGTGTAGCCCTTGCTGTCCTAGAACTAGCTCTCTAGATCAGACTGGCCTCAAACTCATAGAAATCCACTTGCCTCTGCCTCCTGAGTACTGGAATTAAAGGCATGCACTACCATGCCTGGGTGAAAGATTTTTCTTAAATAAATAAAACACATTTAGATCACCCAGATCTACCATGTTACAGAAGTCCTCCTAAGCTTTCACCTTCTGTCTCTCTCCCAACTGATTAAATAGAGTCAGAGATGCCAGACATTCCTGATTCCCTCAGAGAAATAGTTACATAAACACCTGGATGAACATGAAGAGAGCTTCAAGATGTGAAACCAAGGGGGAGCTGGCATTGTTTTCCATGAAACATTCTTATGATAATAGAGGTAGCAGATGAGAGGCATTGTGCTTCACATTGACTGCTCAAAGTGCCCAAAGCCACTGCACAAATGGATTTTGTTTACCTGACAGGCTGTAAGTTTTCTATCAACTTATAACAAGTTGGCCAAAACTTCATGACTTAAACAATTCATGTAACCATCCCACAGTTCCGTGGGTCACCAATGCAGTCAAGATGATGGGCTTCTCTACCTAAGACTTCACAAGACTAAAGTCAAGGTTTCAGCCAGGCTGAGCTTTGACTAGAAAATTCTTAGAATAACTGAATCCCAAGATAATTCAGAGTGCTTGCAGGATCTAGGGCCTTGTGGATGTACGTCTGAAGTCCCTGGTTTCTTATTTCTTGGAACTTCTCTCTGCCTCTGAAAGTCACCTATGTTTCTTCCAAACCCACAAAATTGTTGATTTTTCCTCGTACCTCACACCTCTATGCCACACTTTCAGTGAAGAAAATTCCACTTGTAAGGAACGTGAGGATTGCATCAGGTCCATTCAGGTCACGGTAAGGCCAGTTGTGTCATTTAATATGATGCAATTATCAGTGACATTCTGTCATGCCTCCAGCTTCCATAGATTAGAGAAAGATGTTTTTATGGAGGCCATGGAAGAAATTCTGCCTACACAAACGAAGTAGAGGATAAAAGTTAAGAACACAAAGGCTGGGAAAGACTGGCTTGCTTTCAATTTCTCTGTTTAAACTCAGGTAGGTTGTTAAACCCTGTCTACACTTAACTCTCTTTTGAAGACTATTTAGGAACACAGGGAATCCATTATCTGTTTCCTTAATGCTTCACACAATGGAAGATGTCAGTGTTCTGTAATACTTGAAAAGGTAGATGACCACAACAAAACAGAATTCTCCGGACACAACAGGGCAGTTGGGCATTTGAACTCTCAGTGGTTGGAGCATCATGCCCAAGACTTGCACAACCTCAAGCCAAACAAAAAAATCTCAGCATGGCATGGGGAAGGTCATGAAATACCATACCTCAATGAGGAACTATTGGCAACTGACAGCTATTGGGAGAGGGAAAGTCAGTTGTTTTAAGTATGTGATCCCTGAGGGGTTACCAACACTCCAGCAGATGGCCCTATATGCAGGCACATACTAACAGCACTATGTGAACCCAGTGTATTAAAAAAAGAAAGAAAGAAAGAAAGAAAGAAAGAAAGAAAGAAAGAAAGAAAGAAAGAAAGAAAGAAAGAAAGAAAGAACACATGAAACTGTGGGAAAATATGCAGGGATTATAGAAGAGGTGTTGGGAGGGAGGGAATGGCGGTGGACTTGGTCAAAATACATTGTTTTCATGTGTGAAGTTCCCAAACAACTGAAAATATATGTACCAAGAGATCGCAGTTGACACTTAAACTTATCCTACACAGCTACACTGGCCGTCACTGTAGTTAACCTGGGCCAGCGAATAAAAACATAGAAGAAATGCACAGTAAAGAGTAAGGGAAGAAAAGCTGTACTAGACATGGCAGCATGGAGCCCAAACCAAGAACAGCCAGGGTGCACTGAACAGGAAACATCACCAAGTACGAGGAAGATGCTTGATGTTGGGTCTTAACCTGAGCCCTCTTTCTGACACACCTCTTGCCTTCTGTTTCTAAGGCTTGATGGTTTGGGGGATGAAGAACTGAATCTGATGTTTGTTTATTTATTTGGCAGTAGTAGTAGTAGCAAGGTATGATAGAGTACCCCTTTTCATCCCAGCATCTGGCTCCTGAATTTCTATTGGTAAAATAAAAGGACAGAGACTTAGTTAAAACAACATTTGTCTCCCTACATGGAGGTGGCTGAGGCAGGAGTAGCAGGACCCCTGGCTGCCTGGCCACCTCCATGTAGCTAGCTCAGAGAGGCAGAGAAAGCAGCCTCTCTGAGCTTTGCCAACAAAGCTCTCTTCTACATTCCAAACAAAAAAGGGCCTCCAAACTCAAAGTTCCTCCCTACTACTTCCTGTGCATCTCTCTATCCATCTTCCTGACTCCCTCTTACTCTCTATGGCTACTAGTTGCTTTCTCCATCTCTTGAGCTATGGTTGATTTTATTTAATCGTGCTCACAATAAAGAGTAAGTTCTTGGATTAAGGATGTGTACAGGGGATGGGCTATACCACAGCAAGAGGCAGGTTTTCCCAATAAATAATGTAATCTTGGGGTTCACAGTGTGATCAAATATCAGCAACACCCCTTTTGTCTAAATGAAAAGGAAAAGTTTTAACTCTAGCACAATAAAACTATATACAATAAGAGCAATTATCAGGTAGGAATTACATTCACAATGTCCAGTCCATTAGCATTTGGCAACTTTGGAGAAAAGTACTTTATTATCTTTCCTATCTTGGAGAGTCCAAAATTTGGTGCTTAAATCATTTTCTATTATAACTTGTATTACCAATCCAAAAACATCTTTTTAGATCATAAAATATTTTCTTGGGTAAACAACTTAAGCTTTTATATCTCTCAACCTTTATAAACTTTACATGTCTTTTGTGAGTTTCTTTTCTGAATTTGTTAACAAGGAAAACTGCAAAACTATAACTATCTAGTCTTCAACCCCATCAGAGACCTGAGAAAATTAAATATTACCTGAGTAAACAGGAAGTATAGAGCAAGCAACTTCTACAACTATAAAAATGACAGAGACAGCTGGCTGCCTGGACAGTCACTCTAAGTTCCTCTGTAATGTTGGATCATCCATCTTCAGTCTACAGGCCAAGAATATCTGACAGACTTTTCTATGAAGCAGGACTTTTGAAGGACTGGCCTACCTTGTCTTGGTAAATTTCAGCAATTTTCTTTGTGTGCTGCTTGTCCAGTTTGGACAGCATACTGTCAGCAGTTGGGGCAAGGGCAGTTTCTTGTCCTTGTGTGGCTAACTTCACCACATTTGAAGCACACGCCATATGGAGGTTCTTTGATGCCCACCATCTTCTTTGAAATAGATTGGTGCTGGCAAGAGAAGAGGTACCTCACATGCCTTATGTTATTAAAACATCTTAAGAATCATATTCTGTAGATCTCTGAAGTGTTTGAAGACCACCTATCTATCTAAAATATATCTCTTTTTAACCTTGAAAACATATCTAACATGACTACAAGTTTGATTTTATAGATGACTAACTACTAATCTGCAAATCCTAATTACCATGAACAGTTTGTAATAGTAGCTTTCAAGGATGAGAACTTTACATTACATTTTAAATGAGTTGCATAAATACAATACCTGAAACAAGAGTAGAAACATATATACAGTATGTTGTAAAAAACTAAAAAATAAATTTGTATCACTATACAAAAATCCATACCAATGTAAAATATTTGAGACTAGTAGTTGCATTTTAATTTTAAAGTAGATTCAATAATCTTCTCTTTTATCCTATCATTCCTAGGAGCAAATAGTGGCTTTCTTCCCTACCCCAATCCACCAAAATACTTTCTTACAAATGAACTTTTTTTTTGGTGCAAATTATGAAGGCAGGTGGATAGGGAGCAAAGAAGTTTGCTTAGACTTAACTTTCTGGACAGGGGTGAAAGAAGGGAAAAGGAAGACCTTAAGCAGCTATTAACCTTTGAAAGCATGTATAATAATTGCAGATATTCAAGAAAACCTCAAATGAGGAAGTGGTTAAATAAACAAATTAATAATTGAGATATAAAGTTCAACTTCTGCCCTGACATTCCGAAAAACCATTTAGGAAGGTATTGATAACAAACTCTAACCATTTAATAAGATGCCCACTCTCTATAAATTCCTTTTTAACATCCAAGATTTTGAAAATACAAATATCTCTTTATCTTAATATCAAAATTAAAATATAATGTAGATTTAATGCCTACAGCATATGTCTCCATACAGGCAGGCAGAGATGTGAACTTCTCTGAGCCATGGAATGCCCACAGGGTAGTTTTACCACTTTAGAATAGCAAGAAAGTATATGTCAACTTAGATAAAAAAAATTCTATGTTTAGTAAAGAAAATTCACCTTTGGTCTTCCCACTTCTACCACTTTGGAAGAAACAACAATTAGGCCAGGGATTCCTAAGATTTGCAATCAACCTAGTTGCGATTGAGGAAGAGGACTGGCCACCAACTCTCTCCCTGGGCACACAGGGACGTGGAACTGAGGACTCACTTCTCCAGTGGAAGAAAGGGGGCACGGCTGAGCCCCTCATCTCTTTCACAGCAGCACTTCCTGCATTCTCCTCTCCCTCTAAACCAGGTGAGCAAGAGAACGTGGGGCTGTGAGGCAGGTCAGACCCCTGAGCTACCTCAGTAAAGCCCCAAAAGGAGCTGAGTCATTAAGACTGAGATAAAATAAGAAATCCTTAGGGGATGAAGCCACTGTGAAAACTATTTAATGACACAATGTGGTCTAGATAAACTGCCACAGCGGAGACATTTTTCCAAGTCATACTTACAAGTATTCTTTGATCTGAATTCAGCTATTTCAGATTCAAATTCAGCTATTCCAAATCTCACACTATACAAGAAGCTGGCAACAGCAGAAGTAGGTAATAAAACACAGATTTGGGGGTTTTATGTTTTCTACCTATAAGCACCTTCCACATACTACTCTGGTCACTCAAAGGTTAATTTAAAAAAATTACTGACTTCAAGAAACAATGAAAACTTATTCCTAAGAAATGTTCTGAAATGTACTGTTAGTTTAATCACATAAAAGTAACGCTAGTCCAGATTCCAGCACAAACTGGTGTTCTTAAAGCCTCAGCTCTAACATCTTGAGTGGGGTTTGCAAGTGGACTGAACTCGACAGCATAGCACTTGCCTGGCATCAGCAAGGCCCTGGGTTCATAGGAAAAAAGTAAAACTTCCAAAAAGAAATTTCAAAAGGGGTATCTCAGAAGGCGGCATGTGGTGTCATCTCGTCCAAGATCATCAGAATGGCTGTCAGATGCTTCTTTTCAAGTTTGACATGAGCTTGGCATTCTATTTAGCTGGTGAGTTGGAAATGAAAGTACAATTCCCCCCAAGCCTTGCGAGTTTAATCGGACCTATGCAGATAAATCTCAGCAAGCACTCCGGCACAGTTGGATTTAGTGAGCGGTTCATGTGTGGCATATTATTTCTGTCAAATAGAAGATACTAGTTGCCAAGGTGGTCATAAAAGCAGCCGCCTGGCCAAGATTTGTGCTGATCTCTCTGTTCACGGTCCCCATGAGTCTTGGTTTCCAAGCCTCTGTTTTTCCACACACTCAGGCACTTCGGGAAGCGTGAGGAAATGTCATCAGCATTCATTTTGTTAGCTCTCCAGCCATCGGTCCCAAATACATCACACACACACACACACACACACACACACACACACACACACACACACCCTTAGTATGGGTTGTTAGATTTCAGTCTCTTGACACCAAAAGCAATGAATGCATTATTCATTTGGAATCCTGTATGCCTTAAGAAATACACAGTGCCGGTGAACCATCTGAATTCTCTGCTCTAAGACTAACTCTTTTCAAGTCAGAGTCCTGTCAAGTATTTTAACTGTTTTAAATAGAAATATGACAAACACACAAAAGAACACACTAAAAACCAACAAGCAAGTTAGTGACTGGCTGTTTCAGTTTCCTCTCTGCCTCTGTGACAAAACACTCTGATCCAGGCTACTTACAAGAGGTTTAGTTGACTGACATGTCTAGGTCACTGTCCAGCACGGAGGAAAGTGGGGCAGGAGCTGAAGCCATGGAGGAATGCTTTTGCTGACATACTCACAACCCCACGCTTACCCAGATTTCATATACAGCCCAGGCCCACCTGCCCAGGGAATGGTGCCTCCCATAGTGGGCTGTGCCCTCCTACACCAACTACCAATATAGATAATCTTTACAGACACATCCACAAGCCAATTTCTGGACAGTCCTCAATAGAGACTCCTTTCTCAGACGACGTTAGGATAGGTCAAGTTGAAGCTAAAGCTAGCTAGGATAGTGACTTGTCACCTTGGAACCATCCCCATGTAGAAACAAGACATTTGCTGTCACCTCGTAAGCTCCTCTCAGGCCTTTTCCTCACAGTGTCTTCCAAAGAGAACCACGGTCCTGGCTTAAATCTTAACTACAACCTAACTTAGTTGCATCCTTTTTCTTCTAGTTTAGGAACTTGAATAAACGGGTCTGCAGCAAATTGATTCTACAGTGCCGAAGTCTCTTAACTCAACCTCGTGGCTGTGAGGTTTATTCAAGTGGCGGCATGCACACAGTTTCAATTGTCATTGTTACAGCAGTGTAGTTTTTGTGATAAGAATACATAGTTTTTTTTCCATTCTAATATCCATTGGCAATGAATTTTTTATAATAGTGTCCGAGTCTGTATGTATTATACATGATGCAAATATCTTCCCTCTCAGTACCTTGCCTGACAGTAAATAAATTTAACATGTTTCTTGACAAATAACAAGAAAGTGTATGTAACCCCACAAGGCAAAGCATATAGAAGGTGACTATGGAGGTCCTGGTGAGGTGCTTTGTCAGCTCCTGGAACAAAAACTGTACACAGAGATGCAACTGATGAACCAGTGAGACAGACACACAGATAGATAGGTAAACTGACAGACAGGTGAATAGAAGAGAACATGGAGTAGGAAGAATGTTGAAACACAAACAACCACCATGATTCCAAAATTCAGATGGCATTTCAGGTGACCATTGGACAAATTACAACTGGTGCTATATTATAAAACCCCTGAGCAAGCTTCTTGTGAATAGGTTATATGAGCAAGTTTCTTAATCCACTGCTCTCCAATGACTTATATGTGCCCGGCACTGTCATGTACACTGAATATACAATGATGAATGTACAGGCACAGACCTGGGAGCTTGGGTCTAATTCAATGAATCAATAAAAATGAAACCAAGTGAAATAAGCCAGTAGCAGGGAGACAAATACCTCTTACGTAATGTATCTAAAAATAGACGAATTTACAGAACCAAGTAGCAAAGTGGTGGCTAGTAAAATCCAGGTGGAAAGAGAAATGGAGAATTGCTATGAAATGGTCAAACGTTTGGGTTAAACAGATGAGTAAGGTCTAAAGATCAGTCAGACAACATCAGTCAACAGTCAACAGTATGCTGTGCACTTTAAATTTGTTACAAGGTGAGTCTGGGGCTATGACTCCATTGGTAAAGTGCTTTCCTAGCATGTACAATCCCCTGGCTTCAGCTCCCAGCACCCCACAAACCAGGCATGGTGCCACACACCTATAACCCCAGCACTCAAGAGGTGGAGGCACCCAAACCAGTAGTTCAAAGTCATCCTTGGCTCCACGGTCAGTTCTAGGTCAGCTTGAACTACATGGGACCCTGTTGTTTTGTTAAATGTTTTTCAGTTCTCTTGTCACAATCAAATAAAGCTTTGAAAGAGAGATGCCATTTACTGGATGATTGAAATTAATTTATTGAAACATGAAAGTTTGTACTACAGTGTTATAATGAAAGGAAAGAAAGAGATTAGTAACTTGAAAAGTAAGATTCCAGATGGAATGGGAAGGGTTCCCCTTGAGGGTGTCTCTTGATTCTGGAATTTCTTTTTCAGAAATGAGTCTTGATCTTGAAGAAAATTCATCAGGCAGCCTCTGTTGATGTATACGGCTTATTGAGAATTCAGCAGAACAGTTGACATGTGAGGGTTCCAATGGTCCAAGGAAGAATTTCACTCTTCAGTAGAAGCTGGAGAAGCCATATCTCCCAAAAGATGAGGGATGGAAGTAACCATGTCTGTGGTTTCCATAGCCAGAACCATATCCATAGCCTCCAAAGCCATAATGATTGCCCAGTCTGTGGAAGCTGCCACCTCCACAGCCATAGCCATAGCCCAGGCCATTGAAGCCTCTATGGTGGAAGCCATGGCCACTGACACCTCCATGGCCATATCGCAGGCCACTAAAGCCCCCATGGCCATAGCCTAGTCCATTGATACCTCCGTGGCCATATCGCAGGCCACTAAAGCCCCCATGGCCATAGCCCAGTCCATTGATACCTCCGTGGCCATAGCCTCGGCCTCCATAATAGCTGCTGTAGTGGCACATGGTATCAGGAGTGATAGATTGGTTTAGAGGATGAGGATAAGTTTCTTGCCTGTGACCATCACCAACCTCTCCCAGGTTTTATACCCTCACTGGTAGGTGGGGCAAGCCACACAGGATTACCCCATTCGTGGAGATGGAATTGCGTAAGAAAAACCTCATCTACCTTATTATGTAAAACTTTAGGGCAATTTCTTTCACTAATTAAAGATATTTTCGCTTGGTTTCTGTGAAGTTTGGATTCCAGTGGTGATGATGCTGCCTTCAAAGGCCTCTTCTTTGGTCTCCTGTTTAAAGCTCTGTAATCAGACATTAAAGCGTCAATCACCTCCAATTTCATCACTCGGAATAGTTTGTTCATTACAGCCCTTTCCCAGTACCTCTGATATGGCTTCTGCCTAATTTGTTCATTTCATAGGTATTTAAGGATAACCTAGTGCACTTTGTCCAACATGCTGGAGGTGGAGAGATCATTCATTGTAAATAGGAACTGCTCATCCCAACACCGTGACAGTAGCTCCTTTATCTCTTCTCATTATAATTATTAAAGCATATCAATTTTACTAATTAATTCACTAAGGTACTTCTATCACTTATATATTACATGTCCATCGTGGCCATTCACCCACCTCCCCTCTCCTCCCTCTTCCTTTCTAACCCTACCTTTGTTTGCTTTCTATTGCTATGGTAAAGCACCATGACCAAAACAACCTGGGGAAGAAAAAGGGTTTATTTCATCTTACACTCCAGGTAACATTCCATCACTGAAGGAAGTCAGGGAAAGAACCTAGAGGCAGGAACTGAATCAGAAGCCATGGGAAAATGTTGTGTGTCAGCTTGTTCCACATGCCTTGCACAGTCTGCTTTCTTATGGGCCACCTATCCAGAAGTGACATATCACCCTATGGGCTGGACCCACGCACATCAGTTGTTATTCAAGAAAATGCCTCACAAATTTGCCTACAAGCAAATCTGGTGAGGGCATTGTCTCAGTTGGCTTTCCCACATCCCCAATGTCTCTAGCTTGTATCAAGCAGACAACAAAACAAAACAAAGCACCAGGGCAAACCCTTCTCCCTGTCCCTAATAATCTGTCATCGATTTTCAATTCATCATTTATTTTTAAAGAGAAAAACATGACACTCGCCCTACCAGGTCTGGCTTATTTCACTTAACTTGATGCCCTATAGTTCCACCTAGCTTCCTACATACGATAGGATTTCCTTCTTCTTTATGGATAAACAAGAATCCACTATAAGGGACCAGGGAGATAATTCAGCCAGTAAAATGCTTGCCTCAGAAGCTTGAGGACCTGAGTTTGACCACTAAAGCCCATGTAAAAAATGTCTGATGTGGTAGCACAAGATTCTAAGCCCAGTGCTGAGACAGGAGATGCAGGAAGATCCCTGAGGCTCACTGGCCAGCCAGTTTAGACATCAATGAGTTCCATGCCAGTGAGATATCCTGTTTCCAAAGGAGGTGAATGTTGTTCTTGAGGATGACACCTAAGGCTGGCCTCTGAACTCCACACACATATGCACACGTGTATCTGCATTCACACATATGCATACATATGTACACAAAAAGCAATAATGTACTGTGCACATACATCATGTTTTCTTCATCAATTCATCTGTTGTTGGGATGACTCCAAATCTTAGCTCTTTGAGTAGTACCATAACATACATGTGCATATACATATCTCTACCATATTCTGACTCTATTTCCTTCAGATATGTGCCCAGGTATCACACAGCAAGTTTTATCTTTAGTGTGTGTGTGTGTGTGTGTGTGTGTGTGTGTGTGCCTCCACATTGTTTTCCACTCCATAGCAGTTATGTAGTATTTAAGTGTTCTTGTCTTAGATTTTATTTATTTTTATTTTATGTATATGGATGTTTCACTTGCAAATACATCTGCACAGTGCCCATGGAGGGTGGAGGCTAGGAGAGGGCTTCAGATCCTACTGGGATTGAAGTTACAGATGGCGGTTAGACATCATGTGGGTGCTGGGAATGGAACCCTGGGCCTCCTGGAAGAGCAGCCAGTGCTCTTAACCACTGAACCATCCTGCCAGCCTTAAGTGCTTTTATATCTCCGTCCATAACAGGGTTTTTATTTGTGTTGTTTTTGTTGTTATTTGATAATAATCTTTTAAAGAGTAGCGAGATGGAGCCTTATCACTTTGATTTTCATTTCCCTGATAACTAAAACTAATGATATTATAGTTGCCATTAGTATTTCTTTGTCTTTTTTTTTGAGAAGTTTTCTGTTCAGATCATTTATTTTTAATTGGATTATTTGAGTTTTTAGAAAGTTGAATTCTTTATGTATTCCGGATATTAACCTTTTGTCAAATAAATAGATGGAAGATACTTCTGTAAAAATCTAAGAAAACATATTTGACAGTACAAAAGGACCACTTTTAACATTCTGGCAGAGTCTTGATACACTTAATAAATTTTACTCTACATTGTTTCTGAAATGTTTGCTAGGTCTCATGTCTTACTACCAGATTTTCCACTATGTTAGATCCATATGAGGCTATGATATATCCACATACGGAAGAGATGAGAGGGTGAAAGTAAAGGTTAACCAAAGGTAAGGGAGTATGGAAAAGCCACGTGGACACCTACTATCTTACACCCCAATTGAAAAATAAAACACCGTCTGAAGGCAGATAACCTCTGTGGCTAGATAATAAAGCAAAAAAAAAAAAAAAAAAAAAAAAAAAAGAGGAAGAAATACTACTGGGGAATTTTAAGAAACAAAATGAATATATAATTCTCTTTTTGAAAAATGAAGCTGCCTTAGTCTGTTTTCTGTTTCAAAAACTAAACACTGAAGACTTGGTGATTTACAGAGTGAAAGGTTTACTTTGACTCGTGGTTCTAAGGTCTGGGAAGTCCAAGAGTGTAATACAACAACTCAGCTTCTGGCGAGGGCCTCCTCCTGTGGTAGAAATCAGGACAACCAGGTGGAAGAGATAAAGCAGGTGGATTATATTTGCTTTGTAGCAGCCCTCTCTTGCTGGGACAAACCCTCCAAACAACCTGCTCAACTCTTAAAAGCTCCACTCCCAACTCTGCCACGCAGGCAATCAAATTTTAGCATGAGTTAGGGTGGGAGGGCTACATCATATTCTAACCATAGCAGAAGCTCATTAAAATATTCCAAATAGGGACTGGCATCACTACTATTCAACCATGTGTATCAAGACCAAGTTCAAGCCAGATGTAATGGCACACACTTCTAATTCCAGAACTGATAAGGCTGACACAGGAGGATCACCAGTTTGAGGCCAGGCTGGGGTTCATACACATAGCACGACATTGCCTCAAAACAAAACAAAATGCCTTAAGTTCTAACGCATGGGCAGGAAGAATTACTTCACACTTTTAATAGCTGCCGATGGAATAATACATTTTAGAACTGATAAAACAGTCTCATCTGACAGAAGGTAAACCAAGCTTGGAGATTAGTCCACATCAACCAGGGAAGTTTAAAAGCCAGACTAGAACCAGAAACTCTAAGCTCCACCTCCTCCCTTTCCCATTATGTCATACTTTATGATATGCTTGAAAACAGAAAGCAAGGAACATCTCATTATACAAGAGATGAAAGAAATGTGCCCTCTGCTCACCCTTCTGGTGAGTTTTGACACCATGACTTTGGAACTGCATAGAGGTGAACCATTTCTTTTCTCCTGGTCAGAACAGAGGGCTAAAATCAGAGAGGACACCTGGAAACCTGCCTTTTCTCGTGAGGTCACCAAGATCCACTAACGCTGATTAGCCAATAGATTTAAGGCCGAAGGTAAAGATGGAATACAAATCTGAACGTTTTAGAGAGAAAATGTGAAAAAGCTCTTGCTGTGTTTTGTTTACTAAGCAATGGATATTAACAAATAGCAGTTTAGCTAGGAATGTAATTGCCAGTGCCTTTAGAAGAGAATCAGAACAAAACCTTGGAGTTTAGGCATGGTCATTCTGCTGCCACATGAAGCAACAGAGGTCTGCAGAAAGCAGGGCTAGGAAATGAATTTCCCACTCAAAATGTCTATTAAGGAGGGTAATACCTCAGCACCATCCCTGTGGCAGGGCATGGAGGTTCATCCCCTGAGTCCTTCACAGCCAGAACACTTCAGTGCTGTGCAGAGTGGTATAGATGGCCAGGTCTTATACTACTGTAGCATCCAGTCATGACTGCGGGAAGGAGGAAGCCTGTGAGGCAGGCATCTCCACAGCAGCTGTTTATCCTCAAAGGTACTGTAAGTTGTGTGCCATCAATGCTCCCAGCACTGAATGGGACCTGGCAGTGTGCCCCGCCGTCACTAAACACAAGATCCCAGGTCCCTGGTGCCTCTGCCGCTCAGACCTCCCTCTGGCAGAATCCACATCCCTGTGGCTTCTGGGCTCTTGGCTCATTCACTGAAGACAGATTTGCCAAGTAAGAACAGATGGAGGTGTCAGGGAATCAGTGTCTCCTTCTCCCTCCTAGTAATCACTCATTGGCACTGGGGAATCCATGCCCTGGCTTCCCCAACCCTCTGGGGACAGTTCTAATGAGTGTATTTTCCACAGTGCCTGGAATTGCCCGCCAGGGATTAGGCTCCATTCACCTAATGCAGCAAGTGTTCATAACCTAATCTTTATTGGCCATCACCTTCTTCTCTCACTTCCCATTCTCACCAATACGCATCCCTCCTTAAAAAAAAAAAAAAAAGCACACATGTTTGTGCTTGAACCCTTGTCTCAGGATTCTGGGGGCGGGGGTCTTTAGCAGGGTTCGTATATCAAAAGGCATGCCTGGTAGACTCAGGTCATAGAGCATCTTCCTCTAAACTTGATTTGTAGAGAGGATGCCAGCAGGGGGAAGAAGGCCGTAGCATGGGGAAGTCCTTCCCAAGAAAATAAAAACCCTCTCCACACAATTTGGTCTGCAGTAACAAAATGCCATAAACTGGGTGGCTATAAGCAACAGAAATTTATTTCTCATAGCTTCAGGGGCTGGCAAATCCAAGGTCAAAGCACCCGCATGTTTAGTGTGGTTAAAACATACTTCCCGGCTCATGAAAGCATCTCCTGAGTCTGGACATGGTGCAAGTCGTGAGCTGGTTCTCAGCACTGGCTGCCTTCCATAGGGCACTAACTCTATCCTGAGCATTCCACCCTGATGTCTTTATCATCTGTCTCTTGAAGGCCCCACCTCTTAATCCCACCCTCTTGGGGAAGCATTTCAATATATGAGTTGATGGTGGAGACATGCAGACATTCAGACTGTACCAACGGCTGTGTTTGCTACACCAGAGCATAAAAACAAAAGGAAGACATTAGAGACGCACAGCCTCGCCTTCCTCGTCTCACAGCAGCAGTGAAGGACGGGATGAAAATGTTAAGACAGGCAGTGCGGGGCAAAGAGTTGAAAACAATGATGCCCCAGCCCATAAAAATCCTTCCACACAAGCAGAAGAGAGAAAACCAGTTTTATTATGGGATAAACATCAAGCTGGAATATGATGCATGTCCCAGTCAATCTGGGAAGAGATTCCAAAGACAGAGAGGAACCTACGATTCCATCACATGCATGTTCTCAGACAATAATCACTCCCCAGTGATGCCTTGATGGCACCTTTTGTCACAGGCATGTAGCTCATCCTGCATTCACCAGACAATTGAGGTGGCCATCTGTGTTTGCTAATTAGATTTATCCAGGGGATTAAACTGCTCACATCCTTCTGACGGGAGGCATTTTGGATCAAGGCACCTGCTGAAGTTAGGCTGCCACCCCCCCCCCATCCCCCGCAGACATGAAGAGAGGCTGGGAGCAGAGAGGCACCCCAGTGTAAGCTGGAAGAGGCTTATTTAGCTTTTGAAGAGATTTACATACATTTCTGACAGACAAAAGTTACCACTCCAACTTCCCCCAAATCAAATTCTCTAAGAAAAAAGACATCTCTTCCCATATTTCCCACCGAGAGAAACTGAGTCCCCGTTTCTATTTGTATCTGCCCTTACAGTAACTGCACCCCGGCTTCTGAGGGGATTCCTGGCAGGGATACAATAAACAAAGAGGAGAATTATACAAAGTTAGAACAGAAGGGAACTTCTGCTAAATCAAGGTGTCCCTTGTCGCCTGGGATAGAACTCTGGCTGACTGTAAGATGACAAATTGTCAGAGGGTTTCATCAGCGGACTGAGGTGGCCTGGCTTACAGGTGGTCCTGGTCACATCACCTGAGCAGGGCTCTGATCCTGGGATGCTCTGGATGCCAAAGAGAATGCACAAGAAGTAAAGCTTGAGCTGAGCCTGTCTCCTCTGAGGATGGAGAGAGAGAAAGCAGAACAGCCAGGAGCTATCGGGTTCCCCACCAAGACAATAGCCATCAGCTCACAGAAAAGAAAGGAGAGGAGTCCACACAGTTAAAGGGCCTGTGCAGTGAATAATTGTGAGCTGTGTCAGAATGGATGGCACCTGAGCAGTGTGTGGAGGGGGTGCCCTGTATAGGTGCGGTCTGAAATAGGTTCAGAGAACTGAACAAGGTCCTCTGCCTGATGCTACAGAGGCTGGGAGTGGCCATAAGGAAGTACAAGGGACAGCAGCCCTCCTCCTGACTGGTGGGGCCCCTGCCAGCTGAGCAGACTGGTCACCGCCTTGCTGAGGTCGCCTCCTCCTTTGCAAAGGTGACTTGGGTTCACAAAAGAATAAATACAATTACTCCTCATTGTTTGTGTCATTCTGTCCCTACCTAGCCCTCACTTCCTGTCCCCTGGATTAAAAACTCATTTTCAATTGTGAGTAAGGTTTCCATAGTTTGAAACTCTTACTCCAGATTCCAGGCTGCTGGGAGAAGGGGGTGGGGGGCTTCAAAAGAGGTAAGAAAGGCGGTGTTCTGTGTTGGTCTGGGGCTGGCCTGGCTGGGAATTGGGTCCAACATTGTTCAGAGTGAAAGTGGATGAGATCGACATTCATATTCTATCAACTGACTGAGTTCAAATGGGTCTCAGCCAAGCAGCTGAAGGCCTGGCTAGCACTGAGGGGCTGACCGTCTCCATCACTCCCTTCAGACTGAAACTGAGACTTGGGCCTGGCAGCTCCCAGAGGGCAGCTCTCCTCCACAGGCTCTGCAGGTCTCAGCCTTCAGCTCCAGATCAAAGCAAGCGCTTGAGAAGTCTCCGCTGCCACATCATCCCGAAGGTGCTGGAACTTGTCCAGCTCCACAATTGTAAGACCAATGATTTAGAATATATCTTGTGTATATGTATGTGTGTGTAGGTATGCATAGGTGTGTGTGCATATGTGTGTGTGCATTTATGTATGAAAGTAGTTATGTGTGTGTGCATGTAAGTATATATATATACACATGTGTTTGCATGTACGTGTGTGTGTGCGCGTGCATGCGCATTTATGTGTGAGAGTGGTTGTATACAAGTGTATGCAAGTGTATGTATACATATGTGTTTGTGTGTGTGTATGTTTATGTGTATATGTGTGTATGTGGATATGTGTATGAATTTGTGTGTGTTATATACATACCCCTCCCTTTGGCTCTGCTTCTCTAGGAATACCAGCACAGGAAGGCCTCTGACCCTTTGCCCCTCCTAACTTGAGAACCTGGCCATTCAGAGGCTGGGGGTGATCAAAAGAGAAGTCTGGGAGAGGTTTTGTGATACTAAGACTTACAGATGTGACTGTGGGACCCCCTGGGGTACGAGCCAGAGCACTGTCTGCACTGTGATCATTGGTGCAAGTCTCCCAGGATTTTCAGGCCAGGAATGATGTCACTTTGGGGCCCAAGGAACTGTCACTAGGAGGGAACACTTTCTGAAGCCAGAATGAGAGACAGGGCTGGGACCCAGCTTGAGGCAGGTCCCCTGCTCACTGGAACGTGTGCCCAAAGACATTTTCCCCTGATGATTTAGCTGTCGTGGACAGTTTTCCCAGTCGCACACAGCTGTGAAGAGCTTTGGGCCTGTTCCATGTCTTTCTACTTTGGAAGTAGAAAGTACTACCCTTGTTTTCCAGATGTGGAAACAAGATAAATCCACTGGAAGTTTCCAGAGAAACAATGCAATAAGGAGGAAGGGAGCAAAAGAGAAGAAGAGTAAAAGGGAGATGGAGGAAGTGATGGAGAGGGAGAGGGGGAAGGAGAGAGGGAGGAGAAGGAAAGGAGAGAGGGAGAAGGAGGGAAGGAAGGAGGGAGAGAGGGAACTGGTTCATGAAATTACAGAGGCCAGAAGTGCCACAATAGAGCATCTACATATCATCTGCAAAACCAAGGAAGCCAACAGGATAACCAGAAGGAACAAGTGGAATAAAGACCAGTCCATGCCCATCGTCCAGGGAGGCTCCAGGGTCCAAGGAGGCTCTGGCTCAAAACCAGTGAACTGGCAGGGAACTCACCCTTCTCCACCTGTTTGTGTTCTGGGCCTCGCAGAACTGGGAGATGACCACCCACATTGGTAAGGGTTTTTTTAATTCAGGCAACTGACTTCAAATGCCAGTCTTTTCTGGAAATCCCTCACAGGTAACACAGGCATTCCTCAGCTATGCAGCCTGCTAGGTGGCCTATAAAATCAGCCATCATTAATGAAGATGAGCCTGTGGATGCAAGACTGTAAGATCGTGATGTAGGGGCTGAATAGAGCACTCTGTAACAGGTATCTAGGTGTCCAGTACATGACAAGAGTCAGTGAACGCATATTTCTGTTTTTCAATACTGCCCCCTTCCTATTCATCGTATTCTCCCATTACAAATTATCAATAGCACATCTCTGTCTCTAATAAGGAAAAATATGCGGAGTTACTCTGATTATACCTGTTAAGTGCAAAGCCACCTGGACCTGAGTGTCCTCCTTAGCCCAAGAAAGGAGCGAAGACGGCCATCCACTCTACAACTCACTTCTCATCAGCTTCTCCCAGCTGCCCATGACTCTCTGGCTTCCCCTTGCAAACGTCATGTGACAGCAGCAGCTAACTTTAAGGGCATCCATTGGCCTCATCCTAGAGTTCTGCCTTTCTCCTTTTTATTTGCTCTTGGTTGGAAGTTACTCGAGGCAAGTGGTAGGCACTAAATAATGGCTTGCTCAATGCAAGTTATTATCAAGCTCTCCCTTTAATTGCCTCTCCCTGCATTAGAGAGAGTAATTCAGAGCCTACCAGGTAGTGCCTGAAGAGGCTGCCTACACTGTTCTAATTGTGTTAATATTTTCCCTTTGACACCTACCCAGAAGAAAGGGAAATGTCTTTAAATTAATTTTTCTGGCCTGTGTGTCATGAGCAGTGCCATTTGCTAGTCAATGTCATTAACTGCTTTTCCCTTTTGGCTGACTGTCATGGTGTCATTACCACTTCTCCCCTCCAGGCAGGGGAGATGTCCCCATCTATATATTCATTGCCTCTTGCTTGCTCCTCATCCCTGATTAAATTTAACATGAACTTTGGCCTTGGATGAAGACAGAGGCAAATCTCACAGCAGTCCTTGAGTTAGGAAGCTGCAGCATGATTTGTGATGGCTTGAGATAAGACACCACTCTGGAGAGCGGAGATAGGCCACCACCCCAGGAGAGGGGCCCTGTGGGCTCTCCTGGCCTTGGCTGTCACATGGGATCACAGGCAGAGCTTGACCTAGCTCCCTCTGAAGATGCTGCAGTGAAGTTGTTAGGGACTGGGGTCTTACACTGTTGACTCTGTTCTTCAAGCATCGCAAAGCACAGGACTTACAAGGACACCATCAAACCAGGCACTCCACTGAGCACTGCAGAGGGAACAGGTTTACTAGCCCGCTTTTAAAGCTGTTTAGACAAGGAAGCTGGAGTTCAGGGAAGCTAAACAACCTGGAAAGAGCAGCAACTGGCCCCAATAACAGACTTAAGAGATTCCTTAAGACAACGTGTTTAGTCAGGTCCTTATAGAAGTATGGGCACTTTCTCAGCTGCTATGCCACTGAAGGAACACATCTTTCCCCCAACAACCACTACATACCTGTCAATCTTAGGGAGGGTCTCCCCTGGGAATTGTTACCTCTTTATAAATCTTTGAGAGGAGCAGGAGGAAGTCCCTTCTTCCTCCATATGGAAAGTTAATGGGATCACTCTTTAGGGTTCCTTCAAGCAGCCACTGCTACTCAGAGTTCAAGATGAAGACTGCCATGCCGTGTTCAAAGAGCACTCCACAACACTTGCCCAAGAGCACTGCAGAAGCAGAGACTGGTTTTGAACCCAGGCCTGTGACTCCAGAATAGGGGCCATAGGGTGTCCCTTAGGCCCATGTTTTAAAAGCTTGGACCTCAGCCTGGCACTCATGGATGGTGGTGGGACTTTAAGAGTTGGCACCTGGTGCAGGTCTAGCTCATCAGGGATATGTCCTCCAAGAGCATTATAGGATACCACTCTCTTCCTCCACCTCGTACTCCCCATCATGATGTGCTACCTTGTTGTAGGCTCAAAAGCAACAGAGCCAGTTGATCCCCAGCCAGAAACTCTAAAACTGAGAGTTGAAGTAACCCTTTCTTTTTTATCAGTTGATGGATTCACTGATTCTGTTGCAGTAATAGAAAATAACACGGGTCATTTCTTCACATGTGGCCCCAAACCCTAGAGAAGAGAAACACTAAATAATTATAGTCAGCTAAAGGTTGGTGAAGGGGGACCAGCAAAGAAGGGGATGGTCCTCATCATCGTGACGAATGGCAGGACACAGAGTCTGCATGACAGGTACAGGGGAAGTTCCCGGGTGGAGAACTTGGGGGAGAAGAGGAGACTGGATGAAATCCTGGCTGTTGGCAGAAGCGAAGCAGTAGAGATGGGGAAGACCCTGCAGTCTGAGAAAAGGTGGAAGGGGAAGAAGAGGTAAAGCCAAGCTGACCAAGAAAAGGAGGAAATGGTTGTTGCTAAGGAGGCAAATCTCAGAGCTGGAACAGCACGAGCTGTTCAAGCATGTCTCGTTCTTTAACATAGCACTCCCCCAAGCCATCAGGCTAAATAATCTCACAAACTAATTCATACCACAGTGTTAAGTGCGGATAGGTTTAATGTGACAGGCAGCCAGGGTTACCTCACTTACATAAGAGCCTCTTGCCATACGGAGCAAAGGCGCTTAAAAGACGAAGGATGCTGCCAGTCCCTTACTGAGAGCGGCTAGCTCTACCAACAGATGCTAAGGACGAGTTGGATTTTCTAGCTCTTCCTTCAGACCTTCCTACCAAGCAAGATCTAAGTCACCTTAGACAGCTCCCCCATGTCCATCTCTTCAATGGGTTTTGTAAAGGGGTCATGGCTCCCAATTTGGGGTTTTCTCACTATAGCCAACAGTCTTTGCATACACCCTCATCTGCCTTCCTTACCCCTTTGGACTATTCCTCTTGCCTTGTTCTCTCCTTCCCTCAGTTCGGGCTTCCCTGGTCTTCATTTCCAGAACAGGAAAAAGAAAGGATGAAGGAGACAGAGGAAGAGTAGAAAGCACAATGAGTCAGAGCGAAGGGCAGAGAGAAGCATCCCAGGCAGGTCCCCAACCACAGTACTGGATGGCTCAGGGATCCTCAGCCACATCACTAGGTAAGGGCTCTTGCTAGGAACAAGACGTAGTGTGCGTGTGTGTGTGTGTGTGTGTGTGTGTGTGTGTGTGTGTGTCTATGTGTCTGTCTGCGTCTATGTCTGTATGAGAGTGTGAATGTGAGTGTGTGAAAGTATATGTGTTTGAGAGTGAGTGTATTATGTGAATGTGTGTGAGAGTGTGAAAGTGTGTGTGTTTATGTGTGTGTGTGTGTGAGAGAGAGAGAGGGGGGGGCTGGGGTACGGAGTCCTTCATCACACCTCCCTCCAGAGACTGCAATCCAGAAAGGAGATTTTTCTCACCACATTTGCTAGGAAAAGTTCTCTGATTCAAACCTCCAAGATCACACCAAGGATGTGAGCACACAGCTGGACTTCTAAGCAGCCACCAAGCATGGTGAGCAACAAGAAGTCTTTACTCTCTTAAGGCATGGGACTCTCTAGAGAATGTACTCCGAGAATTCTCCCCTGCAAATGTATGAAAATCCATAAGACTTACTTAACTGAAAATCATGCCCCCAAAAAATCGATTATAAGAAGGATCCAACAAAAAAAAAAAAAAATGAAGGCCTGGTAAAGCAAAACTTTAAAAAAAAAAATCTTCACGAAAACTCACATCTAGCTCCAGAATAAACTATCTCTACAGCCTTTTGGGAAGAGATCTGTGGTTTTCTGACAATGTCAAGGAGCATCAGATTCATGAAACAACTGAGCCAGAGAGCAGGATTGTTGCTAAGATTCAAGGAAAGCTCAGGCTCACACTTCATAGTTGTATTAGTCTGCCCAGGCTGCCAGAATAGAAGGCCAAAGTGGCCTGGCAGCATACCCAACAGAAAATTGATTCCAACAGGTCTGGAAGCTGTAAATTCCAAGATCAAGATGGCAGCCAGGTAGGTTTCCGCAGAGGCCTCTTTTGGCTTGCAGATGGCCGGCTTCTCCTCCCGGGCTTTTGTCTGGCACAAAGAGGTCTGGCTTCTTCTTTTTTTTGTTTGGGGGGGGGGCACATGTGCCCCAGTACATACCTACAGAGATCAGAGGACAACTCGCTGAAGTTGGTTCTCTCCTTTCACTGTGTGGGTTCCAGGAATCAAACTCAGACTGTCAGGCTTGACAGCAAGCCCCTGACCAGCTGAGCCATCCCACCAGCCCCTCTTCCTACGAAGACATCAGTCAGTCTTACCTGATTAGCGATCCACCATTATGACTGTATTTACTCTTCATTGCTTTCTGCAAAGCCCATCTGCAAAAACAGCCACAACGGAGGTCAGAGCTCCCAGCTATGAGTAGAGGGTGGAGGGCACAATTTAGTCTGCAACAATAACATTCTCAAGAGTTCTTCATAATTAACTCTCTCACAATGAGAATTAAAATCTCCCCGCACTCCTGGAGTTGAGCCAATGAAGAAACAATGTTACCTTCAAAGACACCTGACATCCTTGCCTTCTGCTGAACATCTGGAGTCTGGAAACTTTCAGATGTTACTTATTCTAAAAACTTTTTCTTTCTTAAAGGAAAAAGCAAAATTATTGGGATATTTGAATTGACTTGCTGGTGGGTTAGAAATACTGGTAGGTAACCACAAGCTCATGCTTAATTATGAGTGTAGATTAAGCCCCTTCATAGGTAGAAGAATGTGTACACACACACACACACACACTTTTCAGCAGGGTGCAAACCTTACTGAGGCACCCCTTAGGTGATGTCACACATTATACCCTGAAATACCCAAATGAGGGGCATATAGTCACCATTGACAGGTTTTAGCCTAAGTAAGGCCTTGATGAACCTGGGAATCTGCCAAGTGATGGCCCTGTTCTCCACAGGGCTTATATAAGCATTTCATAGAATAGCTAGTGCTTCTGTTTGGCAATGGCTTTGCCAACAGCAAGCCCTCCATCAATCTCTTGGTTCTTAATACCACCCGCCCCAGGCCAGGATCAGCCAGTGCCCTGGTGCTCAGTGCCTTGGTGCCCATCTCAGCAACATTTGCCTATCTACTTTCTAGAAAATTGGCACCCTTGTTTGGAGTGTTTAAAAATGCCAGTGCCGTGTGTTTTCTCAGAAAGGCCACTCGAGCATCAATAAGAAATTAGCAATTGGAAACTAGCTGAGTTTTGAAGATTCATAATAGATTCCTGTGGTGGTATTGTGTTCCCCAAAATATTGTGTACCTTAATAAACTTATCTGGGGTCAGAGACAGAACAGCCACATACTAAACATAAAGGATAGGCAGTGGTAGCACACGCCTTTAATCCTAGCATTCCAGAGACAGAAATCCCTCTGGATCTCTGTGAGTTCAAGGCCACATTGGAAATGGCCAGGCATGGTGACAACGCCTTTAATCCCAGAAAGCCAGCCTTTAATCCCAGGGAGTGGTGGCAGAGAGCAGAAAGGTATATAAGGCGTGAGGACCAGAAACTAGAGGCATTTGCCCTGGAGAGGCATTTGCCCTGGAGAGGCATTTGCCCTGGAGAGGCATTTG
>CABHPQ010001696.1:71909-89487 GCA_902168405.1 Peromyscus aztecus
CTGGTTAAGCATTCAGGCTTCTAGCAGCAGTTCAGCTGAGAGTCATTCGGATATGAGGACACAGAGGCTTCCAGTCTGAGGAAGCAAGACCAGCTGAGAAGTTGGCCAGGTGAGATTAGCTGTGGCTCGTTCTGTCTCTCTGACCTTCCGGTGTTCACCCCAATAACTGGCTAGGTTTGATTTTATTAATAAGACCTTCTAAGATTCATGCTACAGATTCCATTTAAAAAAAAAAAAAAGAAACTTAGAGGATAAATGAAGTAGGCCAAGAAAACACAACTGAACTACCAGACTCTACAGTAACTAACTCAGTAGCCATCTTTCTCCAGCCATGTCACTAACCAGCAATCTGTGACTGGAATTCTTCAACAGAGATCACCTCTCCAGGGCCTTCTCCAGGCCCCAGGGGAGAAAATGGTTTCCAATAGCAAGTGACAGCTCTGGTGTTCAAAGCATTCACTAAAAATCACTAAACGAATTATCTGTCGAAGCAAGGGACTGCAGTGGTCAGGAGAGCAAATAAAGTATGTTCAAATATGCTTTTTAACAGTTATAAAAACACTGCTTTAAAAGAAGTTTTAATTTTGAAATGATATTTTTCCCAGACGACATGCATCCTGGGGAGGGGGATATGTTTGTGTCTACAATCACCGGAGTTACCTCCGTGGGTAATTTCATGACTCTAAATGTCACTGTGTTTGCTGGAGCCCTCTGGAGCCCTCCTGCTGCCTCAGCTGAGCTCACCTCATCACAAGTAAGTGCTCCAGGACCTCCCCATGCAGTTATGCTCTTACATTATTAACGTCTGTTTGCAAGAGGGCAAAAGAAGGATTCTTTCAGTGGCCCTGAGGATCTGTTAGTGAAAGCAGTCTTTATTGGATATGTAATTCTGATTTATTATTTTAACCTCTCCTAGTAGGATGATCGCTCAAGACATGTTTCCAAGGTTTACTGGTCAAAGGAGAGTAGCCAGCACATCCACCTTAATATTTTCCTAAACCTTTGAATCAACAAGTAGAAACAGTCTGTGTTTATAGGCATTGTGTGGATGTTGCGAACCCATGCTGTAGACAACATGTACTGACCAAAGCAGGATAAGCAGCGTTCTTTGGCATGACTTTGCTTAGAGTCTTTGACCATCTCTCTTCTATTAATGAGTTAATAGAAGAACATAAAAGGTTATTGTAATCTATAGTCCCTGAGTCTGTGGTAGACGTATCTCTAACTATGCTCTGGCACACACCTGTCCCTCTTCCCTTTCCCTCCACCCTCCCTAGCCTCCAGCTCACTAAGCCACATGCAGATTGATATTTATCATCCACCTATGTGTCTCACTTAGTTCACTTAGCAAAATGTCCATCTATTTCCCATAAATGGTAGCCTATCATTCTTGTATGAATAAACAACATATTCATGTACATACACATATAATCCATTCATCTGAAGAGGATGAGTTCACATCTCAGCTGGTGAAAGCAGTGCAATATGCATGGGCACAGGCATCTCGCTGACATCCCTGGTTCGTTTCCTTCAGAGCTATGCTCAGCAGGATGGCTGATCTTACCAGAGCAAGAAAACAATCAACAGAATAAGGAGACCTAGAGACGAAAAGAGAATGTTTGTGAAGTATCCATCTGAGAAGGGATGAATATCCAAAATACATAAGGAACTCAACACAGTAACCAAAAAAACCATTTAAAAAATGGGCAATATGTGTACTCAAGAGATGGGTTAGTGGTAAAGAACACTTGCAGCTCTTGAAGAGGACCCAGGTTCAGTTCCCAGCACCCAACTGGGGCTGTTCACAAAAACTCCACTTTCATGGAATTCAACATCCTCCTCTGGCACCCACAGGTACCTGCACTCAAGTGGAACACATTCATATATTCAGCACACATACATATAAAATAAAATAAGTAGGTAAATCTTTCTCTTTAAATGGGCAAATGGTACAGGAAAATGCATGAATTGGAAATTATAATATTAAGTGAACAAGCTAGGCCCAGACAGGCAAACATCACACAGTTTCTCTCATATAAAACAATCTAACTGCTAAACAAACACTAACCTGAAAAGCAGAGGGTGTAGTGTTTGAGAGGAAGGAGGAAACCCATAAGGGAGAATACAAAGTAAATGCAGACGAGTAAGACCAAGGTGCATGGCACACGGGCATGAGACTACATAGAGAATCCCATCATTTAGATAATAAATATATACTATAAACTATTATTCTTTAGGTCGGCAAATGAAGGTCTGAGGAGATGGCTGAGGGATAAATCACTTTCTGCCAGCAGTTCAGATGTACAATCCAGGCAACAGTGACACTCATATGTGATCCCTGTACTTCAGAGCAGGGGCATAGGAGATAGACATAGGCAGATGTCATTGCTCATCAGCCAGTCTAGCTGAAAGGATGAGCCCAAAGCTCACTGAGAGACCCCTAAAAATAATGCAGAGAGAAATAGAAGACACCAGACTGACTTCTAGCCTCCATGCATGCATACAGGGTAAACTGTGCACACAGGAGCATACACACACCTACAGACGCATGCACAAATTGGACAGGAGATGCATCTCAGTGGAGAGAGCTTGCCTTGAATGCAGAAGACCCTGTCAGTGAAAAAAGGGGGTGGGGCAAACAATAGGAGTAGATACTTCTCAAAAGAAGAAATCTTTTTATATCTTTTAATTATTAAGAAAGTGTAAATCAAAACCCTAAGATATCATCTTACCCTAGTTAGATTGGCTATATTCCAAAAACAGAAAATAGCATAAGCCGGCAAAGAGGTAGTAAAAAGGCAACTCCCAGATTGGTTGAATTATTAAGGCAACTCCACGTAGTTAAAAGGAAGGTTTATTTTGTGAGGTAACTTACAAGTGAAGGGATAGTTTACAGGGTCTGGGAAAGGTGAAGCTCAGTCCAGCAGTGTTCTCTGGAGAACTCTGCTCGGTCTACCTCCAGCGTCCAGGATCCAGGAACCAAGAGAGCCGGCCCATCTGGATCTCTGGTCTTCAGGACCCTCTTTCGGCTCTGCCTTGTAGACGTGACAGTTACCAAAACCTCAGTGGGGGTAATACTTCCAGGTCAAAGCTGGAACAGCTACCCACTACACTCCCACACTCTCACACACTGCTGGTGAGTGTGCAAACCAGGGCAGCCATCATGAAGAGCAGACACAGCCACTGCAATCATTAACTCACAGGAGCAGGGGTTACCTGAAATATTCCTGCACAAGACTAGACCTGTCAATAGCAGTCATGGATGGGGAAGGAGCTTGTGGTTTCCTACCCTTCCCTGATGAATGACTGGCTACTGAAAGATTCTGTGAGGGGTGGGGAGGTGAGGGTCAGTGTCTTCAGAATGTACCCACTGATAAGCCCACCAGACTCCACTGGATAGTTCCAAACTCATGGTAACACAAGGGTTAAAGTCAGGGGGGTCAGAAAATAAAATAAAAGACATGAATGTGGGAAGGGGACCAGAGGAGAGAGAGGTAGTTGACATGGCTGAAAAGAAGGTAAGAGAAAGTAGAGGTGAGAGTAATCAGAATGCATTAAATATATGTATGAAATTATGCAAAAATAATTTAAAAAATGAAAGAAATAAATACATAAAGGGAGGCAGTCTTCAGACAGCGCAGTAAGTAAAACACTGTGTCGGGCAGACACACAGCTCTACTCCATTCTCTTAAGTTATCTTGGCTCTTGACACCTCATTTTCCTTGGCTATTGAAACACCATAGCTCACCGTACTGTTCAAGGTGGCGGGATCACTACCATCATGAAGTTTAGTAATTCAACATTCAAACTAGGTCACCCCCAGCCTCTGTTCCACAGCCCTTTCCCCCCGAGGATGATTTGTGTTGATGCATGGTGGGATTCTCAGAGTTCTAGAATCAGATGCAAAGGACAGCTGTAGGCTGAATCTGCAACTGACTTCCTCCAGACCCAACCCAAGTGTAATGGTTTGAATGAGAAATGTCCCCCATAGTCTGGGGCACTGGAATCCTTGTTCCACAGTTGGCAGCACTGTTTAGGAAGGTTTAACAGGGGTGACCTTGCTATAGAGGTATGTCACTGGGCATGGGATTTGACACTAAGGCCTTGACTTATTTCCAGTTTGTTCTCTCTACTCTGTGCTTACAGGGAAGGACATGAGCTCCCAGCATCCTCTAACCACTGTGCCTCCTACTTGCTACCATACTTCCCAGCCATGGTGGATTCATCCCAATAGAACTGTAAACCCAAACAAACTCTTCCTTCTATAATCTCCTTGGTCATAGTGTTTGACCACAACAACAGAAGCGTAATCAATACATGAAGCTTGTATGGTATCCACCACTTTGGTCCCGGAATGCCTCAGCTCACCATGGAAGGGAGCAGGGTGAAGGATAACAAAATTGGGTAGCTTTCAGTGACCTTTCTCTTTTCTGCCCCTACCAGGCTCTGGACCCAGAGCTCTTTTAACTCATCATCTATAGACACCTCAGCCTGTTGTCTCAGCTGCCAAGCTGGACATTCATAAATAAGGATAATAAAATGCCATATGCAGTCATCAAAGATGAGAGCCATTTGCAGTGTGTCCAACATCCAGACTTCACACACTTCCTAAATTTCTCCATGGTAACCAGCAGAACATGTAGTTCTTTTTGATATTGAGAAGCTGTGATTCATGTTTACATGTGATTTGCATGTAATATACAGATGCATTTAGAGAAAGTATATACATCTGCATAACCCTTGCTCTTATTAAGATAGAGAATATTCCACCACATACACTCAAATATTTCTTATGCTGCTTCCAAAATCACCACACTGTTCTGATTTCTCTAATCACTGGTAAGTTCTGTATGTTCTAGAATGTCATAGAAACGACATCATACAGTATGTGTCCTTGGAGTCTCCTTCACTCACTTGACATCATGTATTGAAATATGATGAAGTGTGTGTCACTGGTTTCTTCTACTATAGTATATTGTATGAATGCTTCATATGGTTTACCAAGTCGCCTAATGAAAATTTTTCATATTTTTGTTACCAATTAAGGCTGTGATGACCTACATTTTTATTTAATTTATTTCCCATGTATGAAAGTTTTGCCTGCATGCATGTAAGTGTATCACATACATGTAGTGCCTGTGGAGGCCAGAAAAGGGACTTCCTGGATCCCCTAGAACTGGAATTATGGATGGTTGTGAGCCACCATGGGAGTATGAGTTTGTCTTGAGCAAAAAGGCAGGAATTTGCCACTTGGTCACATTGTGGGTTTGGTCCTCCCTTTACTGACAACCTAATATGTGTGTCCTAGTTCAACGGGAAGGAGAAAAACAACCAGAACTTGGGAGGTGGAGGCAGAAGAATTAGACATTCAAGGCCAGTTTCAACTATATGGCAAGTTTGAGACCATCCTGAACTACATGAAACCCTGTTTTAGAAAAGCCAAGGAGGAGAGATAAAGAAAGAAAGAAGAGGTCTGGGGAGATGGCTTTCTGGGGTTTGCTGCATAGGCAGGAGGACTCTGTCTCCAATAAGGGCAAAGGCAGAGACCGACGCCTGAGTATGTCCTCTGATAGGCTGTGCTTTCACACATGTAAATACACATACACACACACACACACACCATATACATACACAAGCACACACATGCACACACGCATACACCATAAACATACACACACCATAAGCACACATGCACACACACATGCTCACACACATGCATGCACACATACACACACACACACATATACCATACATACACTAGAAGAAAGAAGCTTCACAGTGAAAAGGAGTGAAGAGAAGGAAAGCCATGCAGGGCATGTTTGACAATGTTTTCCAGTATTTGGGAGCATCCAATTAAGCCCAATAAGTTGCCAAATAAGTTTATTCTAAAGATCTGATGATGAACAATGACGGCTTTGAAAAACACTAAGTGCATTAGCTGCAGACATTTAGCTGCAGACATTTCATAAACTACTCCAGTGCCAACTCAAGAGACAGTGAAGAGAATGCTTCCTCTTTTCCTGGTAGCCACCTCTACCAGAGCATTTCTGTAGCCTGACATTAGAAGAACTCTCAATATGGCCATGTAAGTTACGCCTCTGTCCGTAAATTGTAGGTTATAGAGATTTTAGACTAAGATTGTTATATGAGTAACAAAGTATTATTTTTAAAAAAAGCTCCATCTCAAAAGAATGCAGGCCTGTTGGCACCTTGATTTAAGTCCAGGGAGATTCATTTTGGACCTCTAGCACTAAGCACTATAAGGCAATAAATTTGTGTGACTTTAAAAAAAAACATTCTGAAAGCATATCCGCTTGACCCTCAGTATCGAGGAAGGAATGGTTCTAGAATGCTAAGGGCTGTAGATGCTCATGTCCCTCACATGTAAAATGGCACATCATTTGCACATAACCCACAAACATCCTCTAGGTTATTTCTCGATTACTTACCACGCCTGACACAATGTCAGTGCTGCGGAAACAGCTGTTATTACGCGCTCCTCAGGGACTAATGACAAGAAAAATAAGCCAAATGTGTTCAAGACAGGCACAGTTTTTCTCAAATATTTTCTGTTCACGATTGGTTGAATCTGAGGATGTAGACCCCTCAGATAGGGAGGCTCAACTGTGTAGATAACAGTCAGCTAGATAGGTCCTCAAAGAACCATGCCTCCCAGGGTTTATGTTCCTATATCAGACCTGCCCTTCATGTTGATGCAGGGCCCACTCCCTTAACAAGCATTAGAACACAATGGTGACGGCTCTCTGTCGCCTCCTGACCTGTGTCTTAAGTGGACCTGTCATGTCTACATTTTTGCCGTTAGGAACCCTGACCTTCCATGGAAGTTCAGCTCTGCAGCTGGAAAGATGATATAGAGGTGACAGGAAGACAGGGAGGGGCTGTGGGGAGAACAGAAAACCCAGAGCCATGACCCCTGTCAAGTCACAAGAAGGGTTCAGCCCCTGCAGACCACATGGGCAAGGTGTGAGCTGTCCAGGCTATGTCCTTCTGAACCCTGGAGCTGTAGGAAGTAAGCAAATAAAATAGTTATTTTAAGCCAACAAGCTCAGGGAATCATTTTCCTAGCACTAGATAGGGTCATATGGGGACCTGCTGAAAACCACTTGGTGGAGGAAGACATTTTAAGCCTGATTTATGTAGAGATGATTCTGCCTAATAAGCTCAGACCTGCCAAAAATAGTGCAATTATCACACCACAGCCAAACTGAAAAAGTGGACCTAAAGACAATGCTGAGGTGAAACTCTCCTGGTGGGCTGAACTTGAAGCAAGCACAGTCTTGTAGGTGGCTCTTTACATGACCTAGGAGCAGTAGCTGATGATTTGATCAGACAGGTAGACCCTTGGAACTCACATGATTCAACTTTTATGTTTTTGAGAACATCACACATGAGCACTCCATCTTCATGACTCCCCCTCCTCCCCGCAACTCCTCCCACATCCCACGCCACTCATTCCCAAAGTCGTGGCCTCTTCTTCTGAATTACTATTGTTAAATATATACACATGTAGATGATAGATAGATAGATAGATAGATCATACACACACACAAAAAAAAAACCACAAACATGTGGTGCAACCTACTTAATCCATTTAGTGTTGCTTGTATGCACGTGTGTCCATGGCTGGCCACCTGGGATTTGGGAGCTTGTCCTTGAAGAAAAACGATTCTCCCTCTGCCAGAAGCCACTGAGCGCCTGCAGCTCTGCATCCAGGGGTGAGATCTTGTAGAATTCTCCCTGTCCATGTTAGCACGGCAGCTGGTGTTGCCATTACTCAGGTCTGTCCAGGCAACAATGTTGTTGAGATTTCATGGGTGCAGCTTCCTTGACATGTCTACAAGACATTATCTAACAGCAGATATCCTGACCTCTGGCCCTTACAATCATTCTACTCCCTTTTTCATGAGTTTCTCTGACCCTTAGGTAGAGAGGCTGCATTGAATATGTATCAGTGGGGACTGGTCACTTGTTCTCTGCATTTTGACCACTTTGGGATCTTTGTGATGGTTGCCATCTGTCAAACAAACACACACACACACACACACACACACACACACACACAAGCGCATGCAGGGGGTGGGGCTCTTGATGAAGAGGGAGAGCTATACTTATCTGTAGGCAGAAGTATATGGTTAGGAATTACTTTGGTTTAGGGAAATGGCAGTAACAGTTTCTCCTCTAGTGTCTACCATCGCTCCAACCACAAGTAGTTGGCTAGGTTTACAGTGCCAGGCATGAGTTCCCTCCCATTAAATGGGCCTGCAATCTAATTAGATAGTGTTGGTTACCTCCAAGATAAAAATGCCATTATTGCACCACTAGGGATATCTTGCCAAACCAGCCGTTGCTGTAGTTCACAGGCTTTACAGCTGGGACTGTAAATGGATGGATAGAAGGACTGTAAATGTAATGGACAGGAAGTCTATCCATTGCTCCTCTCCCTTCACAACTTGCAAACATCTCATGGAGGAGGCTTCAAGGTCAGTTCCAGCGTGATTCCTCCAAGTCCTGGGTCAAAAGGATGTGGTGTCTTCAGCAATGGGGTCTTACCTTCCAGGCACATGTTTGTTTTTTGGTTTTTGGTTTTTTTTTTTTATAAATAGTGACACAATAGTTATTGGAAAGAGGTATAAAGACAGAACTTTCTGCATGGATAGCATGAGATGTTAGAGTCTGTGACTTTAGCTGAAGAGAGACCTCACCACAGGAGGGACTTCATTATCACGTGCACAGCTTGACCCACATATATGAGGTCCATGCATGTCTACTTTAAGCTACCCAGTCCTTGCCCAATTCATTGGTGGACATCATGAAAGTAATGGAAATTCTCTATGGCCTCAATAAAAATAAGCCCAATCCATGGCTGTTACATATTAAATGACCTGCAGCAGAGCCCCACGTGGAATGTCTGCTATAGCCTCATTCCACAAGAGAAGCATGCACTGGAGTCGTCACAGAGGGTCAGTGATTCCTTCTCACTGGAAATGATACTTAGCCTGCGTGTGAATTTGCACCCCTGCCTGCAGCAGTTCCTGCCCAGTTTAACAGCTTTGCACTCTGAGAGCTCCTCGTCATCATCATAGTGCTTCATAGAATCTCGATTCTAACCTGGGAAATCATCTTGTATCAGACAGGGGTGTGGCAAGCTCAGGATACAGAATTCACCAGCCTCCCCAGGATCCTGCTTCGCAGCTGCCCTAACAAAACATTTGAATAACCTTTTGACAACTCGGGTGCAGAAGAAACTCGGGTGCACAGTATCTTGTATCTACTAACTCACAGCTGGTCACATATCAAAGACTAAAAGCAGGAGTCACCGTACAGGATGCCGGAACAGGCGGAGAGAAGGAAATGGTACGGGTAGTTCCACCTGAGCACTTACAGAAACAAAGACTGCCCATTCTGACCAATGACCTCCTTATTTGATAGGAGTGCTTGTGGACTGAGCACTAGTGTAGCTGGAGAGCTTCTCTCCAGCTCCCAAGTCCCGCCAGTCTCCAGCTACAAAGTCCTGCCAGTCCCAGAGCCCACTTACAAAACAAACACACAGACTCTTATATTATTTAAACTGCTTGGCCATTAGCTCAGGCCTATCATTGTCTAGCTCTTACTCTTATATTTAGCCCATTTCTATTAATCTATACTTTGCCACGTGGCTCATGGCTTACTGGTACCTTACATCTTGCTTGTTCTGGTGGCGGCTCCAGGCAGTCTCCTGCTCCACCTTCCTGTTCCCTCAATTCTCCTCTCTGTTAGTCCCGCCTATACTTCCTCTCTGGCTACTGGCCAATCAGTGCTTTATTTATTAACATATTTGTCATACAGAACATCCCACAGCACACTAGGGTTGTGTTCTTTCGTTCTCACAACTTTGGCAATCAGAAAGTGGGCCTCAGAGCAACTGTTTACTTGGTGCTGCCAATGATAGAATGCAGGAGCCACGTGTGGCCAGCTGATCACTGACAAGAAACGCCTGTGCAAATAATGATACTTGTTCTTCAGATTCTGAGAATGAGACTGAAATGGACTCATGATTAGGCAGTTGGGAACAGGTGTGTGTCGTCAGCTGGCCCAGACACTGGGAGAGGTGCCTACCAGTCTGGGAACGCCCATGAGCCATCTGCAGCAAGAAGGACTTTGAAACAAGCATCCTGCATCCTCAACGACATCCAGCTCTCTGAACAACATTGCCTTTCTTGCCTCCATGTCTTACCTCGAGACTGAACTAGCCTTTTGTGCATAGAGAAGTCAGACTTGGGCCTGGGACCATTTGTGGATATATCAGCCCAAAGTTTTCTTTCCCTCTCCTACTAGGCTAGTGACTATTATCGATTATGCTCATAGTTTATTAGCGTATCTTATTATTTAAACTACAAGGTAAAAAAGGAAGGATGTAATAAGGCTTGAGGTAGAACACTACCACCCAGACATAGATTAAATGACAAATAATACATTACAATTTTGGATGAAGAGAAGTTTCAGGACGTTTGAGGCATGGTTGCATCATAACAGAACACTAAATATGAGCTAAGAAGGTGCGTTAACAGAGTGGACTGTGCAATTTTAAATTATCTCAGCCTGTCTCCTATATTCCCAGGACTCTGAGATTGACATTGCAATCACTGAACTTTGACCATAGCAGACTGCTCTCCATAATGCAGGTCAGCCTTATCCAACCAGCTGAAGGCCTTAACTAATCTGGAGGTTGGCATCTCTAAAGAGGAGAGAAGGCGCCAACAGACCCTCTCAACATCACTGAGTCCCTGAATCCCAAGCTTGCCAAGCCCAGGCTACAGAGTTCAGACTTCCCAACCAGCATTATCCCATGAGCCAATTCCTTATGATTATTAATGACAAATCCTCTATGATGAATAAATTAATTAATTAAATCCTATGACAAATATACTGACCAGCATCCATCGCAGCTGCACAACCATATGCACAGGTAATGGCCCATCTAGCCTGCACCAGCCCTCCTCCCCAGCCCTCCTCTGAAGCTGATGTGTGCCTTTCCGTACTCCTTGTGAGTTTTGTACTAGTCCCCTGTGCTAGTATTGTAGAAGGCCAGAGCAGGGACCTTTCTCTGGTACCCTAAGTCCCCTTCCCACCCCTCCTCCATCTCCTTTCACAACCATGCATGGTTTTATTCCTTTAATAATTTTCCCACTCTATAAAACTCACAATGGAGGGCTGGAGAGATGGCTCCATGGGTAAGAGCACTCTACTCTTCCAGAGGTCCCGGGTTCAATTCCAAGCACCCACATGGGGGCTCACAGCTGTCTGTAACTCTAGTTCCAGGGGACCTGACACCCTCACACAGACAACACACACAGGCAAAACACCAATGCACATAAAATAAAAATTTAAAAAAAAACCTTACAACGGTCCTGCTTTCTTTCCTGCACCATGACTGATAGAGCACCACTCTTCACACACACACACACACACACACACACACACACACACACACACTCACACAATGTGCTCAGCACAGAAAAAGACCAATATTGTCGAACAGTTCTTGCTTCTGGTCTTACTCATTCATGACCTTGTTCACTGAGGAACTACTATTCACTGAGTGCCGACTGTAGACGGATGCCTTTCTAAGAGAATGCCAGGAGAGATCACTGGGATCTAGAACCATGGCCATGGCCAGGAGGAGGGTTAAGTTCAACATAAAACCTTTCTGAAGATGAAGGGCACTTAGCACAGAAGTCCACTCCATTCAAGGGAGCAGGGGCTGGTTCCCACCGCTTATCCGCCATGGACACTGGGGAGAGGAGCTGGTGTGAGCAGGGGCTGGTTCCCACAGCTGACCTGCCATGGACACCGGGGAGAGGAGCTGGTGTGCACACTAAATATCTACCGGGTCCTCTTTTGTATTTGCACATCATATAAACACAATGAATATAAAATGATTTCTCTATTATCTCTGTGAGATTCTTCGATCCTATATTCTGGGATAACTATGCATTATAATAGGGTAATAATGGCCTCAGAATAATACCAAAAAGCCATAGAATTTGGGTTTATTGCTTACCATATGCCAAGCAATTTTCAATAGCTGTCTTGTAATTGTCTTGAAACTCTAAAAACCACAGTTTACCATCTTTACTGTATGGATAAAACATTGAAATTCAGCAAGTCCTACTCAAGTCTCTCAGTTAACTAAGCATAAGACACTAGCATCTTCGTGACCTCAATGCCCGCATTTTTTCTTTTATGCTATTACACTTCAATCAGCATTATCATAACATAATTAACAATATTATTACACAATTATTTATAACAAAAGCTTAGTTTAAAATTTTCAGGTAAAATTTTGCCTTTTTTTCTTTTCCACTTTTTTCATGTGCATGTGGTATGCATGTGTATGTGTGCTGCACTTGCATGGGCACACATACGCACACATGTGAAAGCATGCATGTAGAGGCCCATGGTTCTTCCACCTTATTCATTGAAGCAGAATCTCTCAATCAAACCCAGAGTTCACTGACATTGCTAGCATTGCCAGTCAACTTGCTGGGATGGAGCGAGGGAATCCTCTGTCTCCACCTTCCAGGGCTGGAATTACTGGTGAGCCACCACAACCACGTGACATTTCCGTGGATTCTGGGGATCCTAACTTTGGCTCTGATGTTTGCACAGCAGGTCCTTTAACCACTAAGCCCCATCCCCAGCACTGACAGAGACATTTCCACATGCTTTTGAGAGTATCTAGCCTATTGACTACATTAACAGAGGAACAGCATGCTAGTTTATGGGCTGTTTTGTATGTTCAAATCACTCCCAAATACTTGATATTCTCATTTAGTCATCACAATAGCCCCATAAAAGGAGAATTGTTTAACCTCATTTTTTAAGATAGGAAACTCAGAGAGCCTAAGAAGCATTCCAAAGTTAGTCAGCGAGGACGACGCTGGAATTCAGAACATCTCATGAAACCTGTTCTCTCCCTGCCATGTGTCTTTGGTCTCTCCCTCAGGCTGGAGAAAAGAGTGTGTTTTCTGTATCCCCAAACCTGCCCCTTCACCTCCGTGTCTCAGCACCGTCTGCTCTTGTTGCTCCCTTTAGACAGGTCTCTCAAACAGCATCTTGTTTATCTCTATGACAATGCCAACTTCCAGCTCTATTTAAACATCAGGTGGGCGGGCTCATTCCATCGGTGCATCTCCATATGAGCAATCAGTTGAGCAAAGAAAAAGAAACATCTCAGACTATGTCAACTGCAAAGTGACACACTGTCTCTGCCCATCACAGCTTGGATGCTGTAAGACACAGCTTTCCCTTGCCCAAACACCCCCTCATAACCAGATGACTTTGCTCCTAGCCATGATTCAGAACCACAGGGGATTTCATTGTGCCCTTAGCTGCAGCTAATCGTGGCTGTTTGGGATGTTTACGACAACTAGGTACACACACTGTCTCATCTACAATCAAAGGAAAAGATGGTTGCATCTTTGTGACAGGAACCTGGGGACAGAGTCGGATCTTCTTCCGTCATTGTTACCACCACCGTCAGCTCCAAAGCAAATAAAATAAGAAATAAAATTGAAGGGAAGTGAATTGGGTTTTAACTCATTACAGGGAGAGAACATGTGATTCATAAAAAGGAGAAACATCCACATAAACACACAGTGAGGAGAAGGCAGCTGACATTTATAAAATCTCAATCCACGCCGAGAGCTCCGTGTGCGCTTCCCGACTGCCCGACCAGACAGATATGGTCATTTCCATATCTTACAGGGAACAAGTACCAGGAAGAAAGTCTAATTTTATGAACATTTCCAACTCAAAAGAGCAGGCTTTTCCCATCATTCTCTACTGCCTTTATGTACAAAATTATGCAAATTTCTCTCCAAATCTCTGAAAATGAAGTTGTATGAAAGAAAATAAAATCTTAAAAGGGGGGCTTCAGAGCCCACTGAAGCCTCTACAAACTGTCCCTTTTTTCTCATATTTCTTATTCTATTTATAAGTACCACTGTGCTTAAGCCTCAGTAAAACTTGCTTTGAAACTCTGAAGTGTATAATAAAAGAAAGAGGAAAAAATGTCATTTCATCTAAAAAAAAAAAATGTCCTAGCCCTACATATCTTCAGTTCCAGAAGCCAAACCCACCTCCCTGGATTGTGGGAGAAACCCTTTGACCCTCCTGCAGAAGGCCTCCTTCTTCCTAGTTGATGGTTTTTATGGGCTTCTTACCCAAGATGCCCTCCTTTCTCCTGACTCATGGAAGGTTAGCCAGGCCAGAGTCTCCTTACCCACCCCAGAACTAGATTTTGAGTGAAATCAAAGAGAGAAAATAACTAAGAAAGTTCATCCTAAAGACAACATCCCACCCCTGTTCCTGATGTCTGGATCCTGGCTCCGTGCATTTCTTTTCTGTCTTCACATCTTTTCCAGTCTCAGATCTCTCTCTCTCTCTCTCTCTCTCTCTCTCTCTCTCTCTCTCTCTCTCTTTCTCTCTCTCTCTCCTCCCCGTCCTCATCTTCCTCCTCCTCATCTTCCTGCCCAACCTCTGGTATCTGACCTGTACTCTCATCTTGTCCCTTCATGACCACCGAATCAAGACTACATCACACAATCTCTGGGCCTGCTGTGGTTCTTGCATCCATGAGAACCGTGGTGTGTACAATTGCTAAATGGTCTTATTAATAAATAAACTGGAGCCAGATATCAGGGTAAAAACTGAGAGATCAGAAAAGCAGAAAGAAGCCAGCCAGTTCTTACCACCTGGAAATCCTCAGCCAAAAGAGAGCTACTTTCTGTATACCCATGCCTATATGCCTTTCTGTTCTGCATTTCACTTCCTCTCTCTCTGCCCAACTACATCACTTCCTCTCTCCACCCAGCTACATCACTTCCTGTCTGTCTGCACAGACCTCCAGACCTCTATGGTTAGTGTTGGGATTAAGGCACGTGTTACTATGCCTGGCTCTGTTCCCCAGTGTGGCCTTGAACTCACAAAGATCCAGATCCCGAATGCTAGGATTAAAGGCGTGTGCTACATTACCTGACTTCTATGTTTATTATAGTGGCTGGCTTTTTCCTCTGATCCTCAGATAAGCTTTATTAGGGTGCACAATATTTGGGGGGACACAATAGTGGTGGGCACAGTAGCCACATTGCATTGGTGTGGCTGTGTTCTTTTGCATGGAAGAAGGGAACCAGGGGCTGCTAAGCTGGCTGAGAGCTGCCCATGGAAGAAGTTACAGGTTATTGTCAAGATTTACTACAAAGAAAGCAATAAACAAATAAAACAAAGGGGAGGTGAAGCGTAGCAGATCGATGTGACATGTAAAATTAGAGCTGATGTCACATTCAAGGACTTAATAATTTTAAACTCCAGATTATGATATGGAGAAGGTCTTCAGGATGAAATTGGTGGAAACATCTCCTAAGGTGGGGTGGGGGTGGGGTTGAAACAAGATGGTGTCAGAAACACAATGACTCTTGTTAGGATGTGAAGGGGAGGGCATTGTAACTGAGTCCCCAGAACAGAGGGTGTGTAAGCACTTCGTGATGACATAAATATACTGGTTTTAGTCCTAGAACCTTTTTCACAGTATTCTGCCTCACCTACAGCTCTGTCTGGGAAGATGAGGATTTTTGCATTAATGAAATGGACAAATTAGCTTGGAAAATGCCATTCCACATGGGAGAAAAAATCTAACTAGAGAGTTAAGGAACAAAGGAAAATATGTGGGTTTTTGTTTTGTTTTTAGGGTTTGGAGTCCTGGGAGAGTATGTTATTGTGTTAGGTACTTTTCTATTGCTGTGGCAAAAAAAAAAAAAACCCACCATGGCCAAAGCAATTTATACAAGAAAGTGTGTAATTGGGCTTACCGTTTCAGAGGGTTAGAGTCCGTGACAGCAGAGCAAAGTCATGGCGGCCAGAACAGCTGAGAGCTTGCATCAGAATTCCCAGCACGGGAGGCAGAAAGAGCACACTGGGGCTGGTTCAAGTCTTTAAAACCTGAAAGCCCACCCCATTGACACACCTTCTCCAACTAGCTCACACCTCCTGATCCTTCCCAAACAGTTCCATCAGCCGGGGACCATGTATTTAAGCATATGAGCCTGTGGAGGCCATTCTCATTTAAACCACCACAGGGAGTTTGAACAAGATGTGTCTCCCCCACCTCGACCCATAGTCTAGGGCATTGGAACAGGGGTCCTGAGTTGGTGGTGCTGGTTGGGAGGCTTAGGGGGTATGGATGTGCCAGAGCAAGTATGTCATGGGAGGGGAGGGAGGTGCTTTAAAAGTCTAGGCCCTCATCCTATTACCAGCTTGTTCTCTCTGCTTCTTGCTTGCAATGCTCAGCATCCAGTTCCCTCCACCATGCCTGCTGTTTGCTGACACACTTCCTGCCATAACAAACTAAGCACGAATAAATCCTTTCTTCTATAAGTCCCCTCAGTGGTGGTGCTTTACTAGAACAATAGAAAAGTAACCCAGAGGACTGGGTTGTAGAGTTGGGTCACTATTTGGTGGCACCAACCAGGAAAGAGAGGAAGGGGACCTGAAGCAAGGCTGGGCCACCGTTCTCAAAGGCCAGAGTCCGAAGGCTTCTAAAACTTCTCGCTCTCTGAGAATCAACATGAGTCTGTGGGGACATTTCACAGTTGAACTGTGTAAACACCAGAGCTCATGAGTCATCCTTCGCCTGAGAGATGAGCAACTTAGGAAATGTGACACAAGCCGGAGCTGGAAAAGTAAAGTTTGTAAATAAAGGAAACAATTAACTCTACATACAGATCCCTGGAGGAGGACGGCTTTGTGTGATCCCTGAGACACTGACAAGGTTGTCACCCATAGAAGTGCAGCGTCAGTCAGCCGCTGGAGCAGCAGGGTCTGTGAGGGCCACAGCCGTCTTCCAAGCTGGTGAACGTGCACTCTCTGGGGACCACTGTCCATGCGCCCCTTGCTCTGTTTCCCCTGTTCAGGGACTAGGTCCTCTCATTACCTTCCAGACACTTTCCTCTGAGGGCTCCTAGCACAGTTTGGTTCTTATTGTTCTACCGTTGAGTTTTCCTCTGAAAATAAGACTTCAAGGGCTTAAGTAACCAGAGAAGAACATTTAAGCCCTAGAAGTGATTTTGAGAGGACATCTGTGTGTCTGTGTACACAAGTGTTTGAGAGTGCCCATGGGGGCAGGAGCTTGGATGTTGAATGCCCCCCCCAAAAAAAGATATTACTGTATCCAAATTCCCAGAACCTTGTGAATCTTGTCTTATTTGAGAAAAAGCGTCATTGTACATGGGATAAATTAAGCATCTTACAGTAAGATTGTCCTGAGTCAATCAGGTGTCCTTAAATTCAGAGAGCTGTCATTATGAAAGAGAAACAGAGAGAACTTTCAGACCAACAGACAGAAGAATACACAGGAAGAGAAGAAGTCAACCAAGCCAAAAGCAGAAATGAGAGTGGTGCAGCCACAAGCCCAGAGACTAGAAGCCAGGAGAGGAAGTGAACGGGATACTTCCTCTACAGGGAGGAAGTGAGCAGGATACTTCTTCTACAGGAGAGGAAGTGAATGGGATACTTCCTCTAC
>CABHPQ010001697.1:7715-33770 GCA_902168405.1 Peromyscus aztecus
ACAGAGATCTGCCTGCCTCTGCCTCCCGAGTGCTGGGATTAAAGGCGCGTGGCACTATGCCCAGCTGAAGGTTTTATTTTTTAATTTTCATTTTTAATTAAATTTTTGTTGAATGTGTGTCATATGCACATGGTATGAAATGAAAATGTACTTAAGAGGGCTGGAGAGATGGCTCAGTATTGCTCTTACAGAGGACCAGAGTTCATATCCCAGCACATACATTGGGCATCTCTCCTCACAGCCACCTGTAACTCCAATGCCCTCTCCTGGACATCTTGGGTCCTGCACTCACACATACACATAACCATACACAGACATACATCCTGGTTGTCAGAGAGAAGCTAAAGAACATTTTAGTTAAAATCTTCAGTCAGACTCCCCATATTCACCAAATATGAATATTTCCCATATTCACACCACCCATTCAAAATTCTGCATTTAGTGAAGAAACTTTAAATTTTACTATATTTTGGCTATATATAATTAAAATTTATTTATTATTATTTTGAGACAGGGTTTCTCTAGGGTAGCCCTAGTTGGCATGGGACTCTCTCTAGACAAGGATAGCCTTGGCTGCAAAGATCCAACTGTCTCTGCCTCCAGAGTGCTAGGAATAAAGGTGTGCGCCACCGCACCAGGTGTAAAGTTCTGTTTGTGTTAAGATATTTTCAAAAATTGTTTTTAGTTTTGTGTGTGTGTGTGTGTGTGTGTGTGTGTGTGTGTGTGTGTGCCAGAGGACAGCTTTTGGGAGTTGGTTCTTGTTTTCTACCTTGTTGAAGCAGGGTCATTCTCGTTTTCAGCCCTGCTGTGTATTTCCAACTTGCTGGCCCGTGAGCTTAGGCTCTTCTGTGTCTGTCTCCTACCTTGCAGGGGAGCGCTGGGGTCACAGAGGCACCAGGGGGCCAGACTCAGGTCGTCAGGCTTGCACCACACGTGCTTTCACCGGCAGAGCCGTCCTGCTAGTTCGTGCTGTGGCGAGCAGCGACAGAGGCAGTCTGCTGGTGTGTGGGGACGCAGCAGAGTGCTCTCCGGCAGCAGTGACTGTAAAGAGAACACTGCAGATTCGTTGACTTCTTGGCCGGGGTGCTCTCCAGAGTTCTCTGAGTCTGTCTGAATGACGTCAGATAGTCCCGCATGCCCAGCATGGCTGGTAGATGCTGTCACTGAGGCCCCTGTCAGCACACATTTTGAAATTCTCTCAGTTTACCTATAATTCTATACAGGCCAATTATTACATAGGGACTGGCCAGGATAGTAGTTCGTGCCTGTATCCCAGCACTTAGGAGGTTGAGGCAGGAGAATCAATAGTTCAAGGCCAGCCTCAGCTACAGAATGAGTTTGAGGATATACTGTGCTGCGTGTGACCCTGTTTGAAACCCCTGCTCTCTACCTTCTAAGAGACAGACAGACAGACAGACAGACAGAGAGAGAGGGAGGTAGGAAGGGGTAGAGAGAAGGAGGAAGAGAGAGAGAGAGAGAGAGAGAGGTAGAGAGAGAGAGAGAGAGAGAGGTAGAGAGAGAGAGGTTAAACAGAAGTTCTGGGAGCCCTGAGGCAAGGACAATATCCTCCAAATGACGACGAGCAGGATTTATTCAGGGAGAGGCCAGAAGGCCAGATAGGCCTGGATTCTAGATAGTCCTTAATCTAGTTTCTGGGCTCAGGACATGAGGCTTGGGATTCTGTCATATGTCTCTGCCTGACCTTCAGCATGCCTGAGGAACCCAGGGGCAAGGTTCCCTTCAGAGCCGTTCTGAATGAGGTCAGAGAAAGCTGGGGTGCCATACTGCAGAGCCCAGCACGTGTGTAGTTAAGACTTTCTTTTGGGCCGTGTGTTCTCAGGCTCTGGAGTCCCAAGCAACCGTGGCTCCTGCCAAGTCTGCCAGCAGCAGTCCCGGTACCGTCTCTGTTGATCGCAGCACCCCTGGAAACCGAGGTGTCATGGAGCCCATGGACACGGAAGCTCAAGAGGACGGGGGGCCACATGCTGAGGAGAGAACTGGAGGCTGGAAGGAAACCCAGACAGATGGAACGCTGCAAGTGGACGGAAGGACTCCGGGAGACGGAGCACAAGCCCCGCAGAGGACTCAGGCCGATGAGAAGGCACAGGTGGACGTCCTGACACACGGAAGTGAGAGGCCGCGGCCAGACAGGAGTTCGCAGAAGGATTTGGTGACACAGAGAAGGGTGGATACACAGGTAGGACAGACGCAGGCAGATGAGGAGTGGCAGCGAGACCCAAGAGACCCAAGGATACAGGAAAAGGAGACGCAGTTAGTGGACAGCATCCCCACAGCTTTCAGAACCCAGCCAGAGCAGCCTCCTGTGGCCAGCCTCAGCTCACCACCCAGAGCCCTCAAACTCTCACCGTCAGAATGCCCTAGAGCGGCTCAGGTTATGGAATGTTTTGAGATGAGCCCGGAAGCATCTCGTGTCCAAGAAGAATCTGGTTTCCTGCTTAGGTCTGAAAAGCCAGCAGTGACAGCCTTCAGAAGCCATGAGGACACTCTACTAGGTCCCCTGTCAGGGAACCAGATGTGCCCAGCACAGCTGCCCCCTGAGGGGAACTCAGAGCAGTTGGGAAGAGAAACACGTCAAAGGCCTGAGTGGGTAGGTCTGGTCAAGGCCAAGCAAGAGGACAGTCTGTTTCAGTGTCCCAAGGAGGAGCAGCCCGGGGAAACGCTGTATGTGGATCTCCCCGGTGGCCATTCAACTGGCTTGAGTCAGGAGGTGCCCACCATGCCCTCTTTTTCTGGAACTGGCCTGACCAATAGACCGCAGGAGGGGCTACCCAGCCCCACAGCTTCTCAGCACATAAGCACGGACAACTTCCTCCCCTCCAGGGACCAGGACCTGCTGAATTCTGCTCCCACTCAGCAACTGGGGCCAGGGTCCCCCACCCAGAGTCATCCACCAGAAGCCATGGCTACCAGCAGCGAGGGAGCCTGTGCCAAAGAGCCAAATGTGGAGGGGAGGTCCTCGGGCACCCGGAGCTGCGACCCCGGGCTTATTGATTCCCTGAAAAACTACTTGCTTCTGCTGCTGAAGCTTTCCAGCCCAGAGACAAGTGAAGCCAGGGCACAGTCCCAGGATGAGGCTGCCACTGGAGGCCTAGCTTCCTCCTCTACTCTGGTCCCCACCATGGAAGTGGCTGGGCTGAGTCCCAGGACATCGAGGCGCATCCTGGACCGCGTGGAGAACAACCACTTGGTGCAGAGTGCACAGACCCTGCTGCTGAGTCCCTGCACCTCCCGCCGCCTTACTGGCCTCCTGGACCGTGAGGTACAGGCTGGCCAGCAGGCCCTGGCTGCTGCCCAGGGCTCCCGGGGCCCGAGCCCCAGCCCCCTCACCATCCCAGCCATTGTGGTGGGTGAGGAAGGATCTGGTGCTGGCGAGGGAGGGGATTCCAGGGAGGAGACCTCCCAGGAAAGGGACAAGGATGGACTAGTAGGGGAGGTGGATGGGCAGACAGCGGAGAGCAGAACCCAGGAGCCCTACCAAGAAGAGTCGACCCCAGGGGAGGCTGTGACGGGTCTCCCCGCAGCTACACCTGAGGAACTGGCTTTAGGGGCCCGGAGGAAGAGGTTTCTCCCGAAGGTCAGAACAGCATCAGATGGAGATGTGAACAAGGCTGAAGAAAGGGAGAGCCCCACAGTTTCCCCTCGGGGACCCAGGAAGGGTCTGACACCAGGGTCTCTAGGAACTCCAGGACGGGAGAGACGTTCCCCGACCCAGACCCGAAAGACCAACATGTTAGAGGTGCCTGGGACAGAAGAAGAGCCTGCAGCAGGAGACCTGGGCCCCAGACCCAAAGCCAGTGGCCTGGACTCAGAGCCTGCCCTGGATGAAGGCAAGCAGGAAGCTGCAGCCAAGCCGAGGAAAGCCAAAGACCTGCTGAAAGGTGAGTGCTGGGAGGGGCGGGCTGCCAGGAAGTTGCAGCCTAGTTGAGCATAGTACTCCTATGCCCAGTACCACCCGATAGTGGGGGCACCTCCCTGCTAGGGGTCAGCAGGTTCACTTGGGAACAGCACCTCATGAGCTGTCAGAAAGGGCTGGCGCTTGTCATGCTCTCCTTCCTCAGGAAGTGAGGTGACCTTGGCGGCAGCCTTGGCGGCGCAGTGAGCGGTAAAGGCATGGGAGAAATCAAGTACTAGGTGAGGTCCTGTGGTAGACGTCTTTGGTCCCAGCACTCCAGAGACTAAGGCAGAAGAACTGAGAAAGTTCAAGGTCAGCCTGGGCTACATAGGAAGACCCTGTCCGGAAACCAAACAACAAAAACCAAGCAAACCAAAAGGCACCACTCAGCACAGGACCTGGCTTCAGTGGCATCCCAGATCCGCCATCACCATCACCATCACTAGACGTGTTCCATGGTGACCCCATGGTCAAGATAAGACTCAAAGGCAGGTCTGTTGAGACGAGAACCTTTCTTGACTGCTCGTCACTGTTGGTGTGCTTAGCTGTGAGTCCCTCCCTGACCCGGGGTTGGGAGATTTTTATTTTCCTGGTTAAGATGTGTGCGCTGGGGGTGGGGTCAGGGTAGAAGCCTGAGATATAGGTGGGAGGTAGCCAGGGCTATGAAACAGTGTTTATGTTTGTTGCTTTCTCTTAGTCTGTTTCCCAAGGAAACCCGAGGATGCAGGGGTGTGGCTAGAGAGGGCACAGGGTGCTGGGGATGAACTTTTTGAAGCCTTTAAACATTAAATGAATGGAGCCAGGCGGTGGTGGTGCACGCCTTTAATCCCAGCACTCGGGAGGCAGAGCCAGGTGGATCTCTGTGAGTTCGAGGCCAGCCTGGGCTACAGAGTGAGTTCCAGGAAAGGAGCAAAGCTACACAGAGAAACCCTGCCTCGAAAAACAAAACAAAACAAAAACAAACAAACAAAATTAAATGAATGTGCCGGGAGTGGTGGCACAGGCTTTTAACCCCGGCACTTGGGAGGCAGAGGCAGGCAATCTCTGTTAGCTGGAGGCCAGCCTGGTCCACAAAGTGGGTTCCAGGATAGCCAGGACTGTTACACAGAAAAACCCTGTCTCGAAAAACCAAAAACCAACCAAACAAACAAACAAAACCCCAACCAACCAAACAAACAAATTTAAATAAATGAATCTTTAAAAAAAAAAAAGAGGGGGGGTTGGGGATTTAACTCAGTGGTAGAGCGCTTGCCTAGCAAGCACAAGGCCCTGGGTTTGGTCCTCAGCTCTGGGGAAAAAAAACAAAAAAACAAAAAAAACAAAAAAAAAACAACAAAAAAAAAAAAGAGGGATCAAGCAAGTCATCATGGTGGAAATTGGAACCCGACTTCTATTCAGGATTGAGCTATCCTATTTATTTCAGTGTTGGGACTTGAACCCAGGACCTCTCACAGGCCAGGCAAGTAAATTAAAATGAGGAAAGAATGTAGTTCTAACCAATGGTTTCTACTCTGAACATACAAAGAATCCATTTAACAAGTCCAGTGATAGACTATTACAGAGAAACCTTGAGATCAGCTGGAGTGTTGGTGTCTCCTGTTTGCAGCCCCACAGGTGATCCGGAAAATTCGGGTAGAGCAGTTTCCAGATTCTTCTGGCAGTCTGAAGCTCTGGTGCCAGTTTTTCAACATTGTTAGTGACTCGGTCTTGACATGGGCGAAGGATCAGCACCCAGTGGGCGAGGTGAGCAGGAGGTAAGCCGCCTAGGTACCACCGCCCCCTGACCAGGCTCCCCAGTTGCAGTCATGTTGGACACTGTCCTGATATTTTCAACCCATCCCCTCATTTCGTCCTCACAGTAGCCCCAGTGAGTGAGTGATATTTCACAGGGAGATCAGAAAATTGAAGCTTAGAGGTCTTAAATCACGGGTCCTAAATCTTGCAGCGAGTGCCACCTGTGTGGTTAAGTGCCCGTTTCTGACCTTGGAACCTCTCACCACCTCCCCAGGGCTCCCAGAGCCTGGGTTCCCAGCAGCCCCTGAGAGTTGGGTCGGAGGCCCCGTGTCATGGCCATGACCCTCACGAGAAAGGTCTCCACTCTCTGCAGTGCAGGGGACGAGGGCCCGGCGGCCTTGGCCATCGTGCAGGCGTCTCCCGTGGACTGTGGCATGTATCGCTGTACCATCCATAACGAGCACGGCTCGGCCTCCACTGACTTCTGCCTCAGCCCTGAGGGTGAGTGTCCTGCTGCTAGCATCTTGGGGGGCCTGGCCTTGTGGGTGGCAGCCCTGTGCTGGACAGGGGTGGTGCTCTGTCTGGACAGCCAGCCTGAAGGCGGTGGTATCCTCTTTTTCTCCACATAGTGCTGTCCGGCTTCATCTCCAGAGAGGAAGGTGAAGGTATGTTGCCCCTCTGGGTAGGAGGGTGGGCCTTCACCCCTAGCTCTGCACTTTGCAGAGTTTCCTTCCTTAGGGGTTTACAATCCTTCCTAAATCTGAATGCTGCTCCCCTTTGCCCCCCAGTTTAAGATATGGCTTGGGGGGGGATGATAGAGAACTGATGTTTCTAAAGATGGTGGAAGAAGATGGGCTGGGGGTGGGGGAACACTTGGCAGGAGTTAATGCAGTCCTCTGCCCACTTCAGAGTCCTTGAGGGCAGGACTGCCACCAGGGTACGCAGAGGTTCTCACGGTGCTCTGTGGACTTTGGCCTCAGAGTCACCCGAAGTCTGCTGTGAACACAGCTCCTCTGCTCCCTTGTTCAAGCGTCCTGAATGTCTAGGGAAGACCTGGAAAATGTGGGTTTTCCACAGCTCTTTGGTGATAGTGAGATATACCCCCAAGTTGTTTGTTTTGGAATAGCATCTCACTGTATAGCCCCAGCTGCCTTGGAATTCACTCTGTAGACCAGGTTGGTCTCAAACTCAGAGATCCACCTGCTTCTGTCTCCTGAGTGCTGAAATTAAATGTGTGTGCCACCATGCCTTGGCTACCCCCAAAATTTGACAAGCACTGCAAGGGTTTGACTATCAGAGGAGAGTCTGCCATAAAATCTCTTTGTTCAGGGACTGGAGAGATGGCTCAGTGGTTAAGAGCACTGACTACTCTCCTAGAGGGACCTGGGTTCAATTCCTAGTACCCACATAGCAGCTCATACCTGTCTGTTACTCCAGTTCCAGGCCTTCAGACATGCATACAGGCAAAAACCAATTAACATTAAATAAAAATAAGTTTTTTTTTTTTTAAAAAAGTCCCTTTCTTCAGTTGTCAAATAATATTTCATCTCTGTCACATGTAGACCGATATCTGGGCTAGGCATGTCTGTAATCCCAGCACTTTGATCCAGAACCTGGAGAATTACCATAAATTTCAGGCCAGTCTGATCTGCATAGTGAGTTCCAACCCACCCTGGACTACAGAATGAGATTCTGTCTCAACAACAACAAAATAAAAGAAAGTAAATGCTCAACCATATCAAAAACGTCATAGGGATTCTTTAATATCACCAAATGTCCACTTTGCCCATTGTGGCCGTGTGTTGGTTGGAGTCAGGAGCCACTAACTTATTTGGCTGATACATCTCTTGTCTTGGCTAACGTAAGCCCCCGCCCCCTTTGGTTTCTCTCTTGCCATTCATTTGCTGAAGTCACTGGATACACAGAATTCCTTTTTTGTGGGTTTATATGTGAGCAGGTACACGTACATGAGTGTGTAGGTGCTAGAGCTCAACTTTGAGTGTTGCTCCTCGGGAGAAATTGCTCTTTTTGAGAGAAGCTCTCTCACTGAGACCTGGGTCTTTTTGATTTGACTGGCCAGTGAACCTTAGGGATTCATGATAGTTCCATGACTGGGGATTGAACTCAGGTCCTCATGCTTTAGTGGCAAGCATTCAGTGAACGGAGCCATCTCCCAACCCCTGTAGAGTTTCTCAGCCTAGATTTTGCTCACTATATCTTTGTGTACCAAATCCTCCCATCTATATGGTTCTTCTAAACTGATGGATTAGAAAGTTGGGTCAGCTGGGTGGCGGTGGCGCACGCCTTTAATCCCAGCACTCGGGAGGCAGAGGCAGGTGGATCTCTGTGAGTTCGAGGCCAGCCTGGTCTACAAAGTGAGTTCCAGGACAGGCTCCAAAGCTACACAGAGAAACCCTGTCTTGAAAAACAAAACAAAAAAAAGTTGGGTCAGCTTCAGATTCAGGTGTAACGTGTTTGTTTGTTTTCTTGGCAAGAATAACCCACAGAATGGATGTAGTGTTAGATGACTAGAACTCCAGCCCTTGGGAGGCTGAGGCAGGAGGATTATGAGTTCAAGGTTTACCTGGGCTGTATAGTGAGCCATTGTCTCCAAAACAAACAAACAAACAAACAAACAAACAAACAAACAAACAAAAAACAAAAGCAGTAACTCACAGGAGTACTGTTTATTTCCTTTTCTTCCTACCCAGAAGCAGGAATGTTACATCCTTTCACTGTTGGTAATGCTCGTTGCTCAGTGGGTTCAGCAACCCTTTTGTGAAGTTAAAAAACACTGTTCCCCACCCCACTTTGCCATGTGGGCTGACTTAGTGGCCACTGATTATTGCCTGAGTCCATCGTCTCTTTAGGAGTTGCAACATGGCAGTATACAATCCCACCATTTCATCATCATCCATTAGGTGAGAAGAAATGACCGCAGTTACCTTGATACAAGCTTTCCAGGAGGAGGTGAAGGCTGAGTGCTGACTTCCCCTGTACTTACCAGTTTCAGAATAATAAGTTGATCTCTGGGAAGCCTCTGAAGTGACCAGTGAGGCTTGGTTCTTTTTCCAGGGGGACTGGGAGTTTTTTTCAATTACCATTGTGAACTAGTGGACTTTTAACATATTTGACATGCGCAGTGCCTTATACTAATTATTCTCTTTGTTGCTAAAATTGCTTCATTTTGGGCCAGATGGAGTCCCTTTGGTTGGCTCTTATGCTCTTTTGACAAATCTCCAGTAGTTTCATTGTTGTTTTGTTTTTACAGTGGTGGGGATTGAACCCAGGGCCTGGCATACGCTAAGCAAATGCTCTCCTATTGAACTTGTCTCCAACCCTCTTCTTACCTTTTATTTTGAGACAGAGTCTCAGTAAGTTGCCTACACTGTCCTGAAGTTCACCCACAGTAGCCCAGGCAGGCCTTGACGCTGTGGAGCCGCGGCCTCAGCCTCCCAAGTACCTAGGATGAAAGGCCTGTAGCCGGAGGTCTGGCCTCCCAGCAGTTCATGGTCACATCCTTGTTTTCTAGTGATATACAATGGTTTAGATCCAGACTGTACTTCCGGTTGAGCCTTGGAACCATTGTTTCTTCTGGGGGTTCTGGTCCCTTTAGTGGGAAATGGTGCTTAGTAACCCTAATGTTTTAGATCCATACCCTACACTTCCTGTTGAGCCTTGGAACCAGCTGTTTCTTCTGGGGGTTCTGCTTCCCTTTAGCAGGAAATGGTGCTTAGTAACCAGGCTGAGCACTGGTGCTTTTCGCTGCTATTAAATTGATCCGGGAAGCTTGTTTACATCAAACATGTTGGTTAAAATAAAGTCATTGATTTGTTTGCTCAAAACACTTAACTCTATGAGGTAATTCTGGTAATCCGTGTTGACTGCAAATGCCATAGAAGACGCTGGCCTTCTGCAGGCTCTTGCTGAGCATTCACTGTATGATGGGCACCACAGGAACAATGCTAAGTGGTTGGAGTCAGATAGCTTCTGCCCCAAACACCCTACTTACTGTGTGACAGTTTTGCATCCCAAGCCCTTTCCTTCCTATGGACCCTACCTCAGGCAGGCAGGAGATGCGAGTTCCCATGTCTCTCCTGTTCCCCTTCAGTTGGAGAAGAGATTGAGATGACCCCCATGGTGTTTGCTAAGGGTCTGGCTGACTCTGGCTGCTGGGGGGACAAGCTCTTTGGGCGATTGGTGAGCGAGGAACTCCGAGGGGGTGGACATGGATGTGGCCTTCAGAAGGCTTCCCAGGCCAAGGTCATCTATGGGCTGGAACCCATCTTCGAATCCGGCCGCACGTGTGTCATCAAGGTCTCCAGCCTGCTTGTGTTTGGACCCAGCAGTGAGACTTCTCTTCTGGGCAGAAACTATGACGTCACTATCCAGGTACTGTCCCATCCTCTCCCCTACCCCATGCCCCCTCCCTCTACCCTATTACCTCTTCCCTTTCCCAGTCTGGGTTCTTTTGGAAGCCCCATGCAGAGATAGAAGCCACCTCCATTTCAAGCTCATGAGGCTTCTAGGGTGGGTTCAAGGACTGGCTGAGATGCAGCTGTGAATCCAGACCCTTGGCCTCAGAGAACTTCAGAGTCTCAGAACCATTTGGAACCTACTTTTCAAAGTGTGTGTGTGTGTGTGTGTGTGTGTGTGTGTGTGTGTATGTGTGTTATGCACACACACGTGTGCTCATGCAGAAGACAGAGGAGAATGTTGTGTGTCCTGCACTATCACTGTCTGGTCTATTCACTTGAAACAGGGTCTCTTGCTGAACCTGCAGCCAGGCTGGCAGCCAGTAAGCCCTGGCAGCCCAGCTACAGGACTGCACACGTAGCCGAGGCTGACTTTTTACATGAATCCTTGGCGTTTGAACTCAGGTCTTCCTGCGTGTGCAGCAAATGTTCTTACCCACTGAGCCTTTCCCTCAGCCCCTGACTTATGTACATTGTCTCTGAGTCAGGGTTTTTCTATATAGCTCTGGCTGGTCTGGAACTTGCTATGTAGACCAGGCTGGTTTTAAACTCAGAGATCCACCTGTCCCTGCCTCTTGAATGCTGAGATTAAAGCCATGTGCTATCACACCCAATTAAAAAATTGTTTTTTTATGTGTGTATGGGTGTTTTGCCTATGTGTATGTGACACTGAGAAAACAGTGTCAGATCCCCTGAGCTGCTTGTAAGGTGCCACGTGAGTCTGGGAATCAAACCTAGGTGCTCCGGAAGACCAGTCAACCACGGCTCTGCCTCTCCAGTCCCCAAATTATCCTTTTTGTAGCAGAAGCCTTTCTCCTGCTTCAAATCCAGTCTCACTGAAGTCTTATTATGGGAAATAAAAGGGAGTGGTGTGGGTGGGGAGGACAGTCTGCCCATGTTCTGCAGAAGAGTCCCCGGGGCACCATTCTCTAGCATTAGGGCTCCAGTAAACCCAGTTCAGAAACCACTTTGAAAACCTAAATTAGACAAAAGCCCACCACCCATTGTTATTCAGAAGAGAAAATTAGACGAGGAGAAGCAAGCCTGAAGCAGTGAGCCCTGCTTTCCTCAGGCAAGGCTTTCTCCCTGTGGTCCCCTGGCAGGCGGCCCATTCACTCGACAGGCACACCAGACCACTGACTGTGAAGCCTCCTTGCTGATGAGATTTGCTTTCTTCTAATCCGTAGGGGTGCAAAATCCAGAACATGAGTCGGGAGTATTGCAAAATCTTTGCAGCTGAAGCCCGGGCAGCGCCTGGCTTCGGGGAGGTGCCCGAGTAAGTACACTAAAGAGGGGCTGTGTAGCACGTGCCTTGGGCTTGTGCAAAGACTGTGATTTCACAACCTCCCGGGGCCTTCCTGAGCTCCAACCAGGTACAGATGGCCTCCCAGCCGCCACACACTCAGCTCAGCGATCCCACATTTGGAAGTAAGGACATCAAGATTCACTATCCACTTCAAGAAAGTCCCCCGCCTCCTCCTCCCAGGATTCCTTCCCCTCACTTTTAGCCCAGATTCTGGGACTCTGGAGAGAGGGGAAGGGGTAGGTACACTAGGCATCTGGGTAGGATTCTCTTGGCATGAGCTGTGAATGCCTCTCCTGCATCTGGTCTCTCGCTGGCATCAAGCCATCAAGGCCGCATCCCTTAAGTCCTTCCTGAAGGTGTCCTTCCCATCCGCACAGTCTTTCCTCAGCCCTCACCCAAATACCGGCTGCTGGGGGCCATGGCAGGGTTTAATTTTAGTCCTATTGACCACAGAGAATGGGCCCAACTCTGAAGTCAGGGGCCATTTTTCCATCCTTCCTTCTGTCCATCATACCCAGGGCTGAGAACTCTTTCCAGGAAGGTCCCTTCTTTCAGATAAGGAATGAACAGGGCAGGAGGAAGGTGCTCTCTGTGGCCGTTCTTCCGACCTGCTGCTGCGTGCACCTCTCTTTAGGATCATCCCACTGTATTTGATCTACCGGCCTGCAAACAACATACCTTATGCTACCCTGGAGGAAGACCTGGGCAAGCCCCTGCAGTCCTACTGCTCCCGACACTGGGGCTGTGCTGGGGCCCCAGCGGCATCCAGCAGCTCGGAGGCCATGCAGAAGTGCCAGACCTTCCAGCACTGGCTGTATCAGTGGACGAACGGCAGCTTCCTCGTCACAGATTTGGCAGGTAGGAGGGTGGAGGATGCACAGGCGCACGGTGTGGGAGCATGCGGAGATCCAGGCAGAGCACAGAGCACGCGTGCTAGCTCGCTAAGTAAGCATTTATCCTCCTTTGTGGTAACAATGATTTTATAACTAAGATTGGGCAGAGACTATTTTGCATGCAACCCCTAGATACACCGGGGCCTCATGTAGCCAGTTTGCAATGTAGTTACATTTGAAGGAGTGAAGTCCAAACCCACCCAAAATTGAAATGATTTGTTTTAGATTTCAGTTTTTTATTATGTAAAGTCACGTAAAATAGTTGGGTTTTTGTTTGTTTGTTTTAGCTCTTGTTTTTGAGACAGGCTGGCCTGGAACTTGATATGTAGACTAAACTGGCCTCCTGCCTCCCAGGCACCGGGGTTACAGGTGTACCCAATGGTACCCTGTTCCAGTTGCATTTAAAGGGGTGCGGTTCAGGCCCACCTGCTTATTTTCTAGAGCATTACATGGGATCTGATTCAAAACCCACAATCAGCTTTCCCATACCTCCTTCCCCTTGCTTTTCACCTTGCTCTTGACTTTCTCACTTCCAAACCTCCCACACGCTCTACTACCATAGCGCAAAAACATTGCCATTCATGGTGCTGCGTACCTACAATCCTGGGATTGTGAAGCCAAAGCAGAAGAATTCTAAGTCTGCAGCCAGCCTGAGCAACAAGTGAGACTCTGTCTCAACACAGACAAACTGTCATCCCAGCACTCTGGAAATAGAGACAGAAAGATCAGGAGTTTGTGGTCATTCTTGGCTACATAGTGAATCTGAAGATAGCCTGGGCTACCTGAGAAGTGTGTGTGTGTGTGTGTGTGTGTGTGGTGTGTGTATGTGTACGTGTGTGGTATGTGTGTGTGTGTAGTGTGTGTGTTGTGTGTGTATGAATGTGTGTGGGGTGTGTGTATGTGTTTGTGTGTGTGCATGTGTGTGTATGTGTGTGGTGTGTGTGGGGTGTGTGTGTGTGTGGTGTGTGTATGAATGTGTGTGTGGTGTGTATGTGTGTGTGTGTGTGTGTGTGTGTGGTGTGTGTGGTGTGTGTGTATGTGTGTATGTTGAGGCAGAGCTTTGTTGAGTTGGTTCTCTCCTTCCAGCATGAGTTGGGTTAACCGACTTTCTCAGAAAGTATCTTTACCTACTGAGATATCATTGGTGTGCGTGCGTGTGTGCATGCGTGTGTGTGTGTGTGTGTGTGTGTGTATGGGGAGCTAGATGACATACCAAGCCATCATTATTCAATATATTAACTCACAGTGCACACCTATCATCTCGGCACAAGGGAAACTGAGTCAGGAAATCAGCAGGACCCTTTTGTAAACAACAAAAACAAACACCAAAGCAATCAGAAGGGAATCAAAGCTCAGGCAGGTCAAGCCAATAATCTCTCTGGGATGTGGTTGCCTTTCATTCTCTCGAATGGCGTCTTCATACCCCTCAGCTTGTGATCAGCATGGAGACCCTGCATTTGGGAAGGCCTTTTGCAAGCTAAAATTCTGTGCACGCGTGGGGGTCATCAGTAAAACACACAATGGAACGGGACAAACCAAGTGGCTTATTAGCTCATACAGCTCAGGGTGAAAGGATGGAAATCTAAATCCAGACTGTCGGATTCCACAGCCCACGTTTGTTCCGCCCTTCCCATGATGATTCCCAGCCTGGGAGGGAAAGGCCACTTCCTAGAGAGAGGCTGGGCAGCTTAGACATGGGGACAGAGGATCATAGGCCCGAACCAGAATGCCGGAGACACTTATGGACTGACCTGCAGGAGGGATTTTCCCCCACCCCCATTGTGCCGGGCTGTTCTCCGAGGCTGCCTTTCCTAGTCAGGTCTCTGGTTTCTTAGAGCTCTTGCTCCTTTGTGAGAGTGTGAACCCTGTCTCAGCCAGTGTTGTCTTTCTGCTGGTCTCATCCCTACCTTCTCCTTCCTGGCTGGACGACTACCCTGTTAAGGGGAAGGAGAAGGTTTTGGTCTAGAGCCCAAGGATGGTCCACTATGTGGACCGGTCTGACCTATAAAGGCCAGCTTGCAGAGTTGGCTCCAGTCAGTTTAGAAGTTCCTTCCTAAGGTGACACTGGGCTGGAGACACAGGGTCCTGGCAGCCGGCCAGGCTGCCATCAACGCTCTACTTTTCCCCCAGGAGTTGACTGGAAGATGACCGACGTACAGATTGCTACCAAACTTCGAGGGTGAGTGGTTCTTGGAGACAGAATGTCTTATAGAGTCTTCTTGGGGTGTCAGATACCCTAACCCCTCATGACTCTCCACCCCCCCCCCCCCAGGGGGTGCATAATCCCAGTCACTGAACCTGTAACCATGTGGTAACACCTTGGGGACACTGATCCTCCCTGCCCCGTACCTCTGACCCAAATACCCACACAAAAAGCTTCCTGCAGTTCTGGGCTCCCTTCCACTTCCTTCGTCTTTGAGAAAGCTACAGGATGCAGATGAGCAAGGGTCCTGCAGCTAGACCAACTAGACAGCCGGGTCACCAGACTACAGCAATTTACATCGAAAAGAATGGCCCATCTGATGAATCCTAGGTGTCAGGGTAGGAAGAACCCATTTTAAATTGGGGTTTGGGAGGGAACCACCTGAGGTAGCATTCTGGCACAACACAGCACTCTGATGTCAGCCGTCCTAAAGTCAGCTACCATGGGCCTGTGACATAGTAGGCCCACGCGGCGCTTGTGTTTGGCTGCAGATACCAAGGCCTCAAGGAGAGCTGTTTCCCCGCCCTGCTGGACCAGTTTGCCTCCTCCCATCAGTGCAACCCCTACTGTGAGATGCTGAGGCTGAAACCCCTCAAGGGCCCTGAGGCTGCCCACCCCCAAGCCAAGGCCAAAGGCTCCAAGAGTCCATCTGCTGGAAGGAAAGGCTCCCAGCTGAGTCCCCAGCCTCAGAAGAAAGGCGTTCCCAGCCCTCAGGGCTCCCGGAAGAGTGCGCCAAGCTTCAAGACCACACCTCAGGCCTCCGAGGCAGTCACTGTGCAGTTATTAGGACAGGCCCCTGCCCCAGAGGGGAGCTCTAAGGCCCAGGGCATGCGGTAGCCCCAACAGGAGGCTGGGGGCCTCTACTTGAGAGCAGACCAACAGGAAGCAGCTTGAACCAGATGGAGACGTTTTCAATTCAGGACTAAGCCGAGAAGGTGCCCCAGGCAGGTACCTCTTGGGGACCTCTCTCGGTAGTTTCACCTCATTGAAAGGCTCTGGGCATGGCACATGACCTGGTGGCCTCTTCTAGTGCCGTTACTGCCCAGGGCTCCCAGGCCTCAAGTGGGGCCCACCTCCAGGTGCCTGGTGGCCTCAGCCCTCCTTTAAGTTTACACTTGCCACTGCCGGAGGCTCCCGAGTCCTCTGCATGAGCTCTGCACTCTTGACCGCAGCCCCAGTCGTCACACGAGCAAAGGTTGCAGTCTGGGGCCTGCGGGCCAGCCCTTACCTTCTCACCCCTGCTTATCCCGCCCTCTCCCTGTCCTCGGGGCACCAGACTTCCTATGGGGTCTAGCCTTGTGACTCTCAGGGTTTCATCTCTCAGCCTCTCCGCTGCATTCATCACAGCTTATCCTGCGACTAACCTGCCCTGAGTCCAGATGGGACCCGGGGCCCTTCTGGAGCCCATCGTGTCTTTGTGCGGTGTTGTTTTTGTTTTTGTTTGATGATACATGGTCTTGTCACTCTGGCACGTACTTGTTTCCCATGCTCCCTTGCACACACCCTCTTCCTAGGCTTTGAACCCAATGCAGTCTGCTGCCTGACCCTTCGTCCAAGGCCTCCTTCCATCCTGACCTTGCACCCTACCCACCAGAGGCTGGGTGAGGAGCTACCTCTCTGGCTTCACTCCACCCCAGGGCACTCTGCCTGGTTCTCCCGGGTTCTCCGCTCGTGAGGAGGGAGGGAGCATGAGGGCACGTGACCAGCTGGACGCAGAGGCAGGGTTTTGACTTTGAGGCACCTTGTGCTCTGTTCTGAGAGCAGTGAGGCTGCAGTCAACGTCACATCTCTGTCCTGAAGGAGTGGAAGGCTGGGACTCTTCCTCATGAGGGAGGGGACACAGGGTGATCCAGGAGGGTTGCCGTCGTTCATGTGCTCGGGTAGAGAAGGATGTCTCTGTACCTACCTCCAACCACTTGCTCTTGATCCTGGGACTCAACTCCAGATGCTCAGGTGTGGGTTCCCAGGGGATTTCTGTGCTGGGTCCAGCACCCTGGGTCCTTCCTAGACACCCCTCCTTGAGACCCAGGATGGGGTAGGTCCCGGAGCTAGCCTGCTCCCCTTGTTATGAAATAAAGGCAGCAACTGTGTGTCCTGTTTGTTGCCCTCGTCTGGTGTGATTATCGATTAAGAAAGGTCAAGAAGACTCTCTGTAGTAGTCCCTGGGCCTGTGGCAAAATGGCTGTGATTTGGCTCCTCGCCTGGGTTGGTCTCAGTCACCTGTGGCCACTGCTGGGCCGTCAGTGCAATGGAGCCGATGACCTCTGCCCTGCAGCAGGAGTCTGGAACTTACTTCATCCCTTTGGAACTGAGCCTTCACTTGGTAGAGGGCCTGGAAGGAAGGGGTCCAAGAAGAAGAGTGGGGCCAGGGGCTCAGCAGAAACTTCATCTCTTCCGCTTCCACAGCAAGGGGAGCCCGGCAGCAGAGCATCGTCTTTCACCTACTTGCCGGTCCTTTCCTCCTGCTCAGCAAGGGCTCAGGAGCTGCCCTGCCCACCCCACCCCGCCCTGCCCAGGGCCTCCCCTTCCCTGGGGATGCCCGTCACTTCTCTACCTCCTCCCTGCTCAGGTGACCCCTCACTTTTTCCTCTTGCTCCAGTGTGCCCCCAGTTCCACCAGCCTGCATGTCCAGTGAGAGCTGGGCCATTCATTGCTCAAGCATTTATTCATTCAGCAGACACATACTAAGTACCTGCTGGATGCCAGACCCAGACGGGCAGCTTCTGAAAGGCAACGTGAATCAGTTTGGGAGAGATGTGTATTTTTTAGGATGTGGATTTTAAGCAGCAGAAATTATAACTTGGACCAACTGAATGGAGAAAATGGCTATGGGAAGGATACGGGAGTAGATCACTCAGAACCAAAGAGTAGCCGAACAATTAGCTTTGGGGAAGGAAGGAGCCTGGGCAGCTCTCTGTTGCTGCTGCCTTTACTCCCAGCAGGTTTCTCCACCACAATTCAAATTCTGGCCAAGACAATCTGGCCTGGGGCTCCGGGACTCACAGGGTGGGAGAGAGGCAGTATTCCAAAAGTTGGGGATTATTTCTGAAATAGCATCTGATGTAGCCCAGGCTGGCTTCAAACTCACTATACCTAGTAGTTGAGAGGCTGGCCCTGAACCTCCAAAGTGCTGGAGTTACAGGTGTGCCACACCCAGGCTAAGAAAGTGAGACTTCTCAGAGGAATGGAGACTGGAAGGACAGAAAGGATTTGGTGGGCAATGCTGAGGGACACACCGTGACCCAGACACAAAGACTTTTCCAACATGCATTCTATTACCACACCCACATTCAGTCACAACCCAGTTCCCTGCTTAGAGAGGGACGCACTCAATACCCAACTGCTAACCCTAAGGACAGCCGAGGAGGCTGCCATTTGTCAAAGTCGGGTGCTCCTAGCTTCGGCTTTTCAGTTTAATCATAATCCCACTTTGAAATTCTACACTCTGTGAACTGTCAAGATTAACCAAATTCAACCAAAATGATAGAAGCTCCCGGCTTTTGGCCTCTTGGGCTCCGTTCTCATGTCTGCCCCCCTTAGGAGTCTTGCCCGTGTGACAGGACCTTCTTCTGGACAGGACGGTGCCAGAAGAACTCCAGGAATCTCTAGTCCTGCTCTGCGTTATGGAGTAACCCGTTTTCCCTCTCCTACAGGGTTCCTGCTGGCTGCGTCCTTAACCTCTCTTCACAGGTTGCTCAGTATAAGGACCCTGAATGGCTGCCTTGGCTTTCAGTTGAGTTACTGTCTCTTTGAGGATGTGTATCTTCCTTGGGGACCTTATGGGGAGCCAGAGAGCTCTTTCTCAGAAGGGTAATAGTTACCTGTTGACTAGAACACCATTCAGTTCCAAATTCTGGACTCTCCCACCGTATTTTTCTTAGGCATAACCATGAGCTCTCTAGCACTGCCTGTCACAGGCTGCATGTAATTCCCCATGAGCCACAGGTAGACACCTCATGTACCCATGTACGGCTGGACCTGGCAGCCTGGTGCCAGGACCAGTTATATCAGCAGCTATCCCAGCTGGAGAGCTTTCACTTGCTGTAGGCCCAGCCCAGAGCTGGCAGCCTTCTAGATTGATCAGTCAAAAAATGGACTTTAACAGCAAGGAGTTTGACCCATAGTACAAAGGGACTTAAAAAAACCAAAGACTGCTCTGACTCAACCGACCCATTTACCACCAGAACTTCCTCAAGGAGCAAGTATGTGCTGCTTGCATTTCCAAGTCCTATATTACTAGTCTCTCTCTTGCTCTCACACACAGCACACACACACACACACACACACACACACACACACACACACACACACGTATATTATGTGCCATATTAAGGCATCCAGAGAAACTGCTGACCCCCTAGTCCTACAGACCACAACCGTAACACAAATCTCTTGGAGGAGGTTGGAAGAAGTCTCATAGTATGCATCTGGTTGTAAGAATAAGGGCTTTGCCGGGCGGTGGTGGCACACGCCTTTAATCCCAGCACTCGGGAGGCAGAGCCAGGCGAATCTCTGTGAGTTCGAGGCCAGCCTTGTCTACAGAGCGAGATCCAAGACAGACACCAAAACTACACAGAGAAACCCTGTCTCGAAAAAACAAAACAAAAACAAACAAACAAACAAAAAAAAGAATAAGGGCTCCCTTCAAAGAAGTATTTGGTTGCCTGACTTCCTCTTCGGGTGAAGTCTAGAAATCAGGTAGGATATCTTGACTTTTCTGTGGTAGCTTGAAACTGGCCTGTTGGTCCAACCAGAAGTCTTTAGTCACAATGACCAGTAGGTAACACTCAGGGGCTGCCTGACCTTTCCCATTCCTAAGACTCAGCTCCAAGGCTGGCTCCTACAACCAATTCCATTAGTCACCCAGTCAGCTCTGCTTCTCCACTGCTGTGGAGTTTTCCGGGGTAAGCCAGCAGAGCCTCACCCACTTCTCATAGGCAGGGAGAATCCATCTTCTTTGTCTTGCCCGAAGGCAGAGGCAGGTGGGGATGGATACATGCTAGGGACCCAATAAAACATTTTTGTCTCCTGAAATCTTAGGACTCCTGCTGTTCTTGTGTTGGTCTTTGTGTTTGTTAAGAGCACGTGTGGGAGTCTTGCTGTGTTTTCCAGCTTGACCCCAACTCCTGTGCTCAAATGGTTCTTGTATCCCAGCCTCCCAAGTCACTGGGACTACAGGTACACGTAACTACAGCCTCTCTTGTGGTCTTTGATGTGACCTAGCATAAGACAACATTTGGTCCAGATTTATGCTATTCATAAATTTCCTCAAAAATGGGAAAATCTGTCAGGGTCTGTGTGGTTCTATGCCGAATGAAGAGCCTCTGGTGACCGTGTGCATCAGTAAAGAAGACCTGAGCCCGAATTCTGCTGCTCAGCTTACTGAGCACCATTTCACAAGTTTCTGCCTAGTCTCTGAACGGTGTGTTTTCTCTGTTCTGTGCAGTTTCTTCTGGGCACAGTCTCTTCTTTTCCTCACAGGATGCTGCAGAGCGTGGACTCTGTGTTGACGGATCAGTAGTGTAGCGTCAGCAAAGGGAGGCCGTCTCCTGCCCGAGCACAAAGGAGCTGCTCCTGTCAGCTTGTATTCAGTGTACTCTGAACACTGCTGGGCGAGGTGGTGATTTCTGTGACTGGGTGAGGCTGTGTGTCAACTGGTGGTGGATTTCCAATTTTACAGAACTAACCTCTGGGCTTATTTTTAAGCAAAATCAATGGCTACACGCTGCAAGGAGATTTCTACATAATCACAGAAGGTCCCTCGTTTCACTCCTGTGGAGGAAACGAGAATTTGAACTATCACAAATGGCTTTTAAAAGGTGACCAATGAGGGATGGTAAGGTGGCTCATTGGGTAGGGGCATGGTCTCCAGCCTGATGACCCAAGTTTGATCCAATTCCTGCAAGCTCTCTTCTGACTCCCTCCCACACATACTAAGTGTAATATAAATAAATCATTAAAGATTTATTTCTATTACTATTTGTACGTGCATGCATGTGTGTGTGTGTGTGTGTGTGTGTGTGTGTGTGTATGTATGTGTGTGTGTGTGTGGGGGTACCCTTGGAGGCCAAAAGAAGGCCTCCCTTGGAGCTGGAGTTACAACTCCAATATCATGGTGCTGCCTATAACCTCAGAACACAGGAGGTAGAGCAAGGAAGATCAGAAGTTCAGTCATCCTTGGCTACATAGAAATTTGAGGCTAGCCTGGGCTATATGATTCTCTGTCTCAAAGGGGAAAAAAATACCAAAGAACATATGTTGGCAAAAAGAGTAGTCGAAGCTGGCATGTTGCAGCTTCACTTTGATTGACAGACTCTGGGGCAACTGAGCTTAGGTCAGGAGGGGGATGGGAAAAGGAAGGGGAAAGGCAAGAACAAATCAGATCCAAGAAACAACCAGTGCAACAGCTCAAAGCGCAGGCGCAGCCAAGGGGACGTGTTCGGACATATATGGTGTTAGATGACCTTACTGTTGGGTGTTTTTCTTCTTCCTGGAAGAACAGCAAGTGATCTTAACTGCCAGCCACCCCTCCAAAGAACTTAGTGCATGTCAACCATCTGCGGTGGCCTCTTGATATTGTCAACAACCAAGGTCTCATTATGTAGTCCTGGCTGGCCTGGGACTCCCTGTGTAGCCCAGGTTGACCTCTAACTCAGTGATCCGCCTGCCTGTACCTCCCAAGTGCTGGGATGAAAGGCGTGCGTCACCATGTCTGGCTCACGGTGGCCTCTTGATATGGTCAAATGACACGGCAAATGAGGCCCAGGGGGTGGCTGCTGGTGTGACAGCGCACTGTTTGCAGTACACTGTAACGTGGTTCTTAGTGGTCAGCGTCACTACGTACAGGACGTCCTTGCATGTGCTGTAGTTTTCTACCACAGACCGTGAGGTGGGTTTGCTGACAGCAGCATTGCCACAGACACACAATGAGTTGTGTTGTCGTACAACAGTGATGACGTCCCTGGACGAGGAGATTTTTCACTTCTATCGTAATGTTACATACTGCCGCGTATGTGGTCCCGCCGTCGACGGGGCTGTGTGGCACCTGACTATTTAGAAGGATGAGATGGAACGAAAGCTCATGCGGTGAGGACATGGTCATCAGGAGACTGTGGCATTGTGGTGTGAGGCCCAGAAAGCGGCAAAACCAAGGGTCAGACGCACATTGGCATCAGTCCTAAGAGCGGCAGGCATCACTTAGGACCCGCTGCCACAACCGGATGGGACAAACACCGGGTGATGGTGGTTTTCAGCTGGAGTTATTCCTCCTCAGGAAAGAGTCTGTAGGAGGAAGGTCCGTATGTGGTCCACCCAGAGCTGGCAAAGCAGCCTAAGATGTCCTCGAGACTGGGTGTTCTTCAGCTTTCTGCCTGCCCTGCTGGTCCCGAGTACATAAGAAGTGGTTTCACGTGTGACCTCACAAGCAGAGGAACTAAACTGTAACAAGCTGTCCAGCCCTGGAGAGTAGTGACACGGTGTCACGTGCCTGGAACCCCAGCACTCAGGGGATGACAGGAGAGCGTTGCGAGTTCAAGGCCAGCTTAAACCATAGAGTGAGGCTGCAGAGCAAAAGCCTCTCTCGTATAACAAAAGCCGGGGCTGGGCAGATGGCTCGGTTCAGCTGGGAAGAGCACTTGTTGCATAAGCGTGAGGACCTAAATTGGAATCCCCAGCATCCATGTAAAAAGCGACATGCCCATCTTGGTCGTAACCAACAACTCCCTAATTGGACTTAAGAGGTGCTCAACAGGGCTGGAGAGATGGCTTAGAGATTAAGAGCATTGGCTGTTCTTCCAGAGGTCCCAAGTTCAATTCCCAGCAACCACATGGTGGCTTACACCCATCTAAAATCAAGTCTGGTACCCTCTTCTGGCATGCAGGCGTACATGCAGACAGAAACACTTTATACATGATAAATAAACAAATGTTAAAAAAAAAAAAGGTGCACTCAACAAGAGGGAAACCATGCCTGGTACTGGAAACCTAGCTAGTGAAGTCATGGCCATTGGAGGAGAATCTACAACAAGTATTTTACTAAACTCCCTAAAACAACCTATAAACATTTGCCTTTAGACCCTCAGATAAGTATCTTTACCCATCATCAAGGAGACTTCTCTTTGCAATAGGTAGAGACCACTACAGAAAACCACAGTCGAACTGCACAGCTGTGGCGCCCAATCCCAGTGGATACATCTACAAACACTCCTGCAGCTAAGGCTCAGGGAACATTGTGGAAGAGGGGTGTAGCATGAATCTTAAATGGTCTTATTAATTGGGTTAATGCCAGAAGATCAGAGAAGCAGAACAAGTCACAGCCCCCTCACCTTGCCAATTCCTCAGCTGATCCTGTTTCCTCAGACTGGAAGCTTCTGAGTTCTCATCCAGATGAATCTCAGCTGAACTGCTGCTCAAAAGCCTAAAAGCTTAACCAGGCAAAAGCTTCTAGTTTCTGGTCTTCATGCCTTATATACCTTTCTGCTTTCTGCCATCACTTCCTGGGATTAAAGACTCACTTCCTGGGATTAAAGGCGTGAGTCACCATGCCTGGCTGTTTCCAGTGTGACTTTAAACTCACAGAGCTCCGGATGGATCTCTGCCTCCCAAGTGATAGGATTAAAGGCGTGAATGCCACCATTTTCTAGCCACTGTATCTAGTGGCTGTTCTGTTCTTTGACCCCAGATAAGTTTATTAGGGTGCACAATATTTTGGGGAACACAATACCACCACAGAGGGGGTGTATAAGAGCCAGAGGATCAGGGAATTTGCTGTGAGATTGTGTCTCCTAGTGACATCAGAAGCTATACTTATAAAGTCTCACCCACATGACTGCCCAAGGGTGAGCTGAACAAGTGTGACACTAACGGATGCACCTGACTGGATGGGGAAAAGCCCATGAGATCTCAACCCTACACAAAGAACTACAGGCAACTGAGGAAGGCTGAGATGGAGAGAGGTGGTCCTCCCTAGGGAAGAGCTCACCGACTGGTTGTCTAGTGCCCAATGGTCAGCCCTAAAAACATACGTACAAGGAACACTATATGGACACACAGGTTAGGTTTGGGAATATACATGTATGTGCATATACATATATGCATGCAATAACAACGAGAAAAGAAGGCATGAATTTGAAGGAGAATGGGGAGGGGTGCATATATAGGAGGGTTTGGATCGGGTAAAGGGAAGGGAGGAATGTTGTAATTAAATTATAATTTCAAAAAAAAGTTGGGTGTGGTCAACCAGTGCTAGGGGGCGGGGAGACAGAGACAGGAATCACTGGAGTTCATTGGTTTCCAGCCTAATTTCAGGTTCAGTGAGAAACCCCGTCTCAAAGGGGAGTGATGGACCAGGACACCCACATCATCCTCTGGCCTCTGCACACAGATGCCCACGTGCACACATATGTGTGCAATTCCCCCTCCCCGTGAAGCCCAAACACCCCTCCCCCATACATATAAAATTAAGAGAGCTCTCTTGTGGAGATTGCTGGGTCACCTGACTTTTATGGCTCTGTGGTTGCCGCTGTCTCTGGGCAGGAGGTGCCCCTTACTGGTACTAGAGATCCTGGAGCCAACAGAATTTAGAGATAGCATTTCTAAAGGGCAGACAGAGTAGTAGCTACCATACACACAGCCTCGGGATGTACCACACGTGAGGAAGGCCTCTTACCCTGTAATTGAGGCCCTAGGTGGATGGTAGAGTTATAATAGGAGATGATTTTTGAGATGGCTTTTTGAGCTGAGCTAATGATCTCATCCACTTCTCCCCTCTGCCTTTTAATAATTAAGTAGTGAGCTGGGCAGTAGTGGCGCACGCCTTTAATCCCAGCACTCAGGAGGCAGAGGAAGGCGGATATCGGAATTCAAGTCCAGCCTGGTCTACAAAGTGAATTCTAGGACAAGTCAGGGCTTCAGAGAAACCCTGTGTCAAACCACCCCCCAAAAACTCAATAAACAACAACAATAGTAATGTAGTACATCCAGGACCGTGATGGGATATGTCCCTATTAATTCAAGCAGCTGACAGTTCTGGCCAAATCAAATGCCCTGGCTGCATACCAAACCTCTTCGGTTCCACCATTTCTGATAAAGATTCTGATTGGAACAGACTGACTCAGGTCCTCTCTGGGATGCCTGAGGCAGGCAGGATGTCTGTGGGGAACAGACTGCCAGGTCTTGGCCTATGTTAGGGGAGCCCTGCTTCCTGCTCCTGGGGAGCCAGAAGTGCCAAAGAAGCAATTGGTTCGCACTTATCTGAGCTACTGCTGCACAACCCCAGACTCCCTTGCTGTGGAACCCATCCTCCAGGGGCTATGGCTCTTCTCTGAAGCATTATGTGGAACCAACTGGAAGCAAGGTTGCCTGGGAGGTGACATCAGGGCCTCCTCTACTGCTGGCCCATGGCTGACAGAGGGTTGGGCAGGGTGCAGGATGTGCTCTTCATTTCTCCTGTGCAGTCGAGCAGAAGCCAGGCTCCAGCTGAGAGGCCACGTTTTTGGCTTCTTACCCTCACCAGATTCTGCACCCCTCCCCACCTCATCTAAGAGCACAGCCCAGTGCATCACTCATGAGATTCCCTCGTCTCAGGCCGAGCACACCTCAGAGCTGGCAGACATTGTGCTGCACTGGTTCTTTCAGGAACACAAGTGTCAGAGGGGCCATCCAGGCAGACCGTGTTCTTGGAGTAGTTGGGCTCTTGCTCAGGGTGTTGGGCTAGCTGCCCGGTACAGTCATCCCTTACAGAATTCACACTGGGGCTCACTTGGAAAGACATTCAGGGACACAATGTCCTTCACAGTACAGATCACGAGCAGAGACTGTATGTAATTCACAATGAAGGGATCCAAGTTTGGGCCCAGAATCCATCCTGCCCGCCAAATGGAAACATGGGTTAGATACTGTCTTAGTTACGGTTTCTATTGCTGTGAAGAGACACCATAATCATGACAACTCTTATAAAGGAAAACATTTAATGGGGGTGGCTTACAGTTTCAGAGGTTCAGTCCATTATCACCATGGTGGGACAAGACAGCATGCAGGCAGACATGGTGCTGGAGAAGTAACTGAGAGTCCTACATCTTGCAGACAACAGGAAGTAGACTGTCTCACTGGGCATGGCTTGAGCATGTATGAGACCTCAAAGCCCACTCCCACAGTGACACACTTCCTCCAACAAGGCCACACTTCCTAATAGTGCCATTCGCTTTGGAAGCCATTTTCTTTGAAACCACCACAGATACCTCAAAAGCAAGCTCAGATTCCCCAAATGCCAGCATAGCATACAGCTACCTGCTCAGGTCACCTCAGGTTATTTCTCTCCTGAACAGTCACTCCCTTATGGTGCTGGCTCCCTGTCACGCCTCTGTGGAGGACAGTTGGAAAGATGGTAGGCAGCACCTCCTTCACTGCGTCACTGTGACTGAGGACGCACTGAGTCAGTGCTCAGCTTGCAATCCATGAAGCTCTCAAGTAAGCAGACGGTTGTCACTGTCTCCCGGAACTCCACGATGTGTCTCTGGACCCCTTGTGCATTG
>CABHPQ010001698.1:10205-28434 GCA_902168405.1 Peromyscus aztecus
CCAGCCCCCGTCCCCCCCCCCCCCCGCCCCCCCGCAGTTACAAGGCACCTTTCCCCCGCTCAATGCCTTGCTGTAGGCCTTCGATGAACACAAAAGGGACCTATTTTCATTCTGTTTTGTTGACAGGATTAGTAAAAGTATTCAGTGCACAGTACAGTCAGCCCTGCTTATTTGGGGTTCCACCAACTACAGAATGAAAATATATGAATAAAATCATCATCCATACTGAAGTAAAGATTTTGCTTGCCATTATTCCTATACATTAAGTGTAATGATTATTTATACAGCGTTTGTTTTGCAGAAGATGTTATAAATAGTCTAGAAATTATATGAAATGTATGGGAGAACAGTCATGGGCTCAATGCACATACTTATATAAGAGGCTTGAGCATCCACAGACTTTTGTAACTGTGGGGAGAAGGGTCCTGGAAGCAAAAGGAAGGCTGAAATCACTCAGTAAAAGAAAGACAAACCAGGAAAGGATCCTTTTATAGGAAAGAGCCCTCATCATCACTGGTTAGCAGGCTGCTGTGGATCCTGTTCTGTACCTTCAGTTCCTGCTTGGGCTCCACGTTCTTTATTGTTGTATAATACACATGGTGGCCATACTGGTAAGCTACCAGGTTCTGTTCTAGGTGGTTCTGGGCTGGGCGCACAAACATCATCCAGTTACAAAGGGTCTCATCAGACAACTCAAACCACAGGTCTTCATGCAAATCCCTGTCTTTTCTGTCTCCTTTATCAAGAGAAACCTGCAACCAAAGAGAAGGTAAACTGAACTGAAGTCCTCTAGGAAGGCAATACACATTTGTAACCGCTGAGCCATCCTCCAGCACCAATGGGCTATACTTTTCTTTTAAATATGTTTTTATCTTGTTTTCTGTGTGCCTAAGTGTTTGTGCACCAAATGCACGAGGAGCCCACAGAGGTCAGAAGGAGCACCAGATCCACTAGAACTGTAGTTAGAGATGACTGTGAGGAGCCATGCAGGTGCTGGGAACAAAAGCCTGCTCCTCTACAAAAGCAGCAAGTGCTCTTAACAACTGAGCAGTGCTCCACCACTGCCATTTCCTGTGAACTATTCTCTCTTTTTTAAAAAAATTATTTATTTAACCTTATTTTATGTGAATTGGTGTCAAGGTGTCAGATCTCCTGGAACTGGAGTTACAGACAGCTCTGAGCTGCCATGTGGGGCCTGGGAACTGAACCCAGGTCCCCTGGAAGAGCAGCCAGAGCATCTAACCGCTGAGCCATCTCTCCAGCCCCATGTGAACTATTCTTTAACACAAAGAATGCCACAGGTCAGAACCATTCCAAGACTGAAGAGTGTCTCAGTGCAACCGTTCCAGCACACACAGAGTACATGCAGCCACAGGCTTCTCCATATTCTAGTTAAAGTCTTTCTTTTGGACACAGGGTCTGGATATGTAGCCCAGGCTACCCTGGAATTTACAGTCCTCCTGCCTCAGCCTTACAACTGCTAGGATTATAGGTGTGTGTGCCACCACACCCAGCTCTAAAGTAAAATTTTTTTCCAGCTAGGTTCACATGTAGCCCAGGCTGGCCTCAAACTCACTGTGTAGCCAAGAATGACCTTGAACTCCTGATCTTCCTGTCTTTCCCTCTTGAATGCTGGGATTACAGGGTAGACAAGCACTGGACCATGTAAGCTATATCTCCAGCCCTCTACTATCATTTTGTTCAGAATAGAAAATATAGTTGGGCATGGTGGCATGTGCCTTTAATCCCAGCACTTGGTAGGCAGAAGTAGGTGATCTCTGTGAGTTCGAGACCAGCCTGGTCTATATAGGGAGTTCCAGGACAGCCAGGGCTACACAGAAAGACCCTGTCCAAATAAATAAATAAATAGATAGATAGATAGATAGATAGATAGATAGATAGATAGATAGATAGATAAATAAATAAATAAAAAAGAAAGAAAGTATAACAAGGCCTCTATAAGAATAATAACTATTAATGAATGAATGAATGAATGAATGAATGAATGAATGAATAAAATTAAAGAAAAAACACCCGAAGGCCTCTGTTAAGGGGACTTTATGTCCCCTGCCCCCAGCCCTAAAAAAATTCATTTGAGAATCCTGTAACTCTGATTCCTCAGAATGTGACTACACTTACATCAATACCTTAAAGAGGTGATTAAGTTACTATGGCATTATCAGGGGAGGCTATAATCCAATAAGAGGGAAAATGAACACAAACATAGGGGGTAGAACCTGTGAGGACACATCAAGGTGACAACCATTTGAGAGCCAAGAAGAGACTCTGCTGAAACCTGCCCTGCCAATACCTTGACCTTGGCCTGGCAGCCTTCAGAGCTTTAAGAAATACATTTCCATTATTTAAGGTACCTACCCAGCAAGTGTATGCAGACTGCACATGTGTGTTCATGCATGTGTAAGCCAGAGGGTGACACTGGGTATCTTCCTCAATAGCTCTTTATTTTATTCACTAAGGCAGTGGACCCACAGCCTGTTGTTCAGTCTAGCTAACCAGCTCCAAGGATCTGGCTCTACCTTCAGATTAATGGAACTGCAGGTGGATCACCATACCATCTAGGCTTTTTATTATTATTTACTATGTGTGTGTGAGTGTTTTGCCTGAATGTATGTCTGTGTACCACGTGCACGCCTGGTGCCCATGGAAGCCAGAAGAGGGCACTGGATCACCAAGGACTGGAGTTCCAGATGTTATGAGCCGCCATATGGGTGCTGAGGATCTGAACTCTGGTCCTTGTGCTTGCATGGCCAGTGCTTTACCTCCCCAAGCATCCTGGGATGCTTTAGGATGGAAGCCCAGCATATTACTTCTGGCTCCCAGGAATCACCTCTCACCAAATGATCAGACAGTGCCTCAAGCAGCCGCCCTTACCGTCTCTCAGCTTATTGAGGACAGAGGGCAAGCTTCCATCTAAGCAACTTAAAGCATGACAAGAAAACTACTAGCAAAGAGCTAGTATGAAATGGAAAGAAGCGAGTGCCTCTTGGAAAGTCTTAAGGGAACAAGTGAAGGGGGAGAAAGCCAGAGTTACCTTGAGATGAATGTAGCAGTCTTTCAGCTCTGACCCCCTGACCAGAGGCCCCTCCACAGGGCCAAACTGGGTGCGCTTGGGAATTCGCCTCTTGGAGAACACTCCCCCAAGGAACCTATCTATGTAGAGGACCAGAGGCAGACTTGCTCTTGCCCGAGTGAGCACAGGCCGGTTAGGGATCGGATGCAAGGGGCCATGCTTTGGGCACACAGAAGAATGCGCATTGTTACACTCTTCACACCCTGCAAGAGAAAGAAAGCTTGAAGAAAAGTCAAATGCCCCAAAGCTTCTTGGTCCAATGACAAAAGTGCTAACCTTAAAAACATCCCAAATCTACCTTTTCAGGACAAACTTCAGTTGCCTCCTACAAAGGTTCTGCCATTCTACTGGAAGGCATCACCTTCCATAGCTCAGTAAGAATGGTATAATTCCCCCCCCCCCAAATCATGCTAATCTCCTTATATCTGCTAAAAGTACTATGTAAGTTAAGACCTATCTCCCTGCTGGATAGTGGTTCAAACAGTGGACACAATTCACAAATCAATGCTAAGAAAAAAATGAAAAGCTTATTAGTTAAATGTTGAGAAATCTGATGAGACACAATTATTTTAACACAGCTGTTGGGGGATCAACCCTGACAATACTGTTTAATCCACTTCCTCCCAGGGAGTTTGAGAAGCTATAACACAGGGGCAGTCTAAGGCTAACAGAGTGCTGTCCACTTCAGGGTGCAAGGCCTGAGTGAGGATGCTAAATTAAACATCACCAGGATCCCCTCCTTTATTACTAGACAGCACCATTATCTAATCCTGGAGGGACATGCATTTTCAACTCATGCTGGAATTCTCCATTTGCCTCAAGCCAGGCATGTTCACTCCCTTTGCTAAAAGAGCCCAGAAGATATACTCAGGGCCACAAATCAGAATAACCAGGCCAAACAGAGTTCATACTCATCACACCCCACCCCCTCTGGCTATGTGGTGACCTGGTTTAGGTATTCACAATTTCTACAATTTTCAAGTAATGGAGAGTGACTTTGTATTAATATTTACAAGATAAAGTAGGTTTCAGTGCATTTGATTAAGGAGTTGCCTTGAAAACTTGAGAATTCAAAGAAAAACAAAACGAAGTTCTTTGTTACAAGGGGCTGAGTACTGGCCCCACATAGACAAGCTTTACCAGCACACAGAGAAGGCCTGTGGGGGGGTGGGGTGCAAAGCCACAAACTCTGAAGAGCCTGGGTCACTCAAGTGAACGAGGTCAGTCTTTGCCACATGGGCACGGAAACCCACAGAAAGAAAACAATGAGTTGGTAGGTAAACACAGAAGGCTGAGCAGGCGGCCGGAAGGACAATTTAGGGTGGGACCAGCCACCCAGAGCTAGAGTCCAGATCTCCAAGGCACTCAAAGTTATGACCTTGAGAAAGAGGCCAACCTATAAAGGCTGTAGAGTGCATCTGTGTTCCAGTGCCTGAGAACATGTAAGCATTCTTAAAGGATTCCATGAAAGAGACAAGCAACACAGCACAAAGACCTAACCTAACAAAAAGCCAACTCACTGTAGCAACTTAAGCCCTGCTGTGGACGCCCCATTGCCCACTCACTTGACCCTGGACAGGCACCTAACCTGTTCTGGGTTTCAGATTCTTTTTATCAGTAAAAACAAAAGCAATGGTCATGACCTCCCTCCCAGGGCTGCTGGGAAGACAAAGAGAGATGATGTGCCAGTAGATGGGATGGACAATTGCTGTGCACACGAGTACACTCACACACATCTTCCTGGGAGAGTCCAGGGCCTGCACTTACACAAATCATGGGGGTCAAAAGGCCGGGGTGGGTCAGGCTGCCAATCATCCACATCAGTGTCTTCAGCATCCTCTTCCTCCTCTTCCTCTGTATCCTCATCCTCATCCTCTTCCTCTTCCTCTTCCTCTTTTGCATCTAGTCTGGCAATTGGGTTCTGCAGAGTTGCCAGAGGGTCGGAAGCATCCACACTCTCAATGGAAGGCAGCACCTGGTTATGTACAGGTAATGAGGATTGGACAGAAGCTTAAGGGATAAAGCAAGCAGGCACCTCTCTTAAGTCAATTGGGACCCACGTACATGCATGACATACATACTCTTGGAAGAATGTTTTTCACACTAGCTTCTTACAAGACTCTGAAAAAACAGCTTCTGTCCATAGGTTGCAAGGAAAAATTTAACTCCCTCTCAGATGTCTAATGCCCTTATCTTTCAAGCTCCACCCTCTCTCATCATCTTCTGTCTAACATCTGGGCAGACTGAGAAGCCTTGGTCTCTCTCTTTGACACACACAGGTTCAGTCTAGTTGAATTTGAATCTAACAGGTTTAAATCTAGTTCCTCTCCTTGGCTGCATAAGTCATTTCATATTGGCTTAATGGACCTGCCCTACCTCCCCAGAGACTTCAGGTGCACACACAGCACCTTTCCATTGCCTCTTCCAGAGGATATGTGTGGGATCTTCAGTCTTCATATATGAATGAAATCTAGGGCAAGGGTCCCTCCTTCCTTTTAGAAGTGACTACCATGCAGGGAAGTGAATATATGGTTTCTTCAATTACTTTACTTTTCTAGAAACTTGTGTGATGTACACATATATATGTGCATGAATGGGTACATTTGCCTATGCATGCGTATGTGGGGGGTCAGATATAAACATTAAGTTGTTGTTTTGGTTTGGTTTGTTTTTTTGAGACAGATTTCACTGGATAACCACCTTGGCTGTCCTGGAACTAGCTCCATAGCCCAGGCTTGCCTCAAACTCACAGAGATCCACCTGCCTCTGCTTCCCAAGTGCTGAGATTAAAGGCCTGTGTCATCACTGCCTGGAGAGTTGTTATTTTTTTAATCACTCTCCATCTTTTTAAAAAATTATGTATATGTACATGAATGCAGGTGCCCACAGAGGCCAGAGATGCTGTGTCTCCCTGGAGCTGGAGATATAGGTGGTTATGAATCACCTGATGTGGGTGCTGGGATCTGAACTTGGATCCTCTTGGCAGAGTAGTATATACTCTTAGCCACTGAGCCATCTCTATAGCCCCACTTAATTTGTGAGGCAGGGTCTATTACGGAACCTGGAGCTCATTAATTTGGCTGGACTGTCTGGCCAACAAGCCCCTGGTATCTACTTGTCTCTGACCCGCAGCGCTGGGGTTCCAGACACTCACCACCATTCCCATTTCTGTGCGTTCTGAGAACTTTTTTCCACTGAGCCACCGGCCCAGCCCTGCTTGTCACTTGTCAGAGACAGAATTACTATGCTGCCCAGGTAAGCTCTCCAAACCCCTAGACTCAAGTGGTCCTCCTGTCTCCTGAGTAACTGGGACTACTTATTTTGCCTTCGTGTTTTGTTTTGTTTTGTCTTGTCTTCAGTGCTAGGAAGGGAGCCCACAGCTTTCTACATACTAGGCAAATGTTCTACCATTAAGCTACATCCCCATTCCACTTTTAAAACTAAATACAGGGTATAACAAGTTGGTACAACTTCATAGCTGATAGTTCTCCTGGGAAACACTCGGAGAGGCTTAAGTGTTTTGGAAAGAATGAAAGAGGTGAATGTTCGTTTCCTTGTGCTCAAGTCAGTGTTGCAAATAAGCAAACATGCAGGTGACATACAGGATTAAAGGTGCTCAGCACACATGCAGAACAGAAATGGCCCCTACAAAATGAGTGTTAAAGCGTTACAGACTACCTGACCGTATTCAACCCACGTCCTTCTCAGTCATGTAACCGTTTAAACGTTTCCTCTGCTCTCTTCTCTATCTTCCCATGTGCTGCTTTCCTCTGCTGGGATGCTATTCCCTCATCTGCCTTCTAAATGCAACCATGTTCCAGTTCCCCAAGAAGCCATATCTGGTGCCCTGAGCCTCCTATGCTCTGAAAATCTACTGCAGTTGGAGCTGGAGTCTAGTTCTCCAATAGCTCTGGGCCTCAGTTCCTCCTGGGGCAGCCAGAACACTTGGGAACAGCCATGATATCTCCCTGTACTCACCTTTCTGTCAGAACCTAGGCCTTTCCCCCTTGGACTCAGGAGAAAAGTCTAAACTTCCACATGACACAAATATTCAAGGACTCAAAACCCCTGATTCATCCCATCATCTCTCAGACAGCCAGACTTCCAGCTGATCGTCTTGCCTGTTTATTCCCTAGTGAATTACATGTCTGTGAATGCAGCATCAGCCCACACTTAGCATATGACAGCCGCCTTCCTACGGCAAACTTAACTTGGACTTAGAGATACTGGGTCATTTTCTACTCATCCTCCGTCCTCCAAACTTAAATAGTTGATGTTTACTTACATGAGGATTTGCATTTATCTCCAGAGATTTTCATCTTATTACCCTGTTTTGGGGTTTTTGTTTGTTTGTTGACACAGGATCTCAATTAGTCCAGGCTGGCCTTGAACTAGTTTATGCAGCCAAGATGAATTTCTGATCCTCCTGCCTCTACCTCCCATGTGGTAGGATTCCAGGCTCGTATTACCAGGCCCAGTTTAACTACTTTTATTTGTTCTTCTAGCATATCCAGATTTTGTAGATTCTCGATTCTGACATCTCATGCCTTTACCATGGCTCACCGTCTTGCCAAACACCACCTACTTTGTCCACAATTAGGCATTTTCTTGGGTGGGGGTGGGCAGAGGTTGAAACAGGACTTCTCAGTGTAGTCCTGGCTGTATTGGAGCTCACTCTGTAGACCAGGCTGCCTCAAACTCTGAGATCCACCTGTCTCTGCTTCCAAAGTGCTGGGATCAAAGGCGTGCGCTGCCACCCCCAACAATGATTAGGCAATTTTATGAGAGTCCATCTTGCCTCTCCAGCCACTCCTGAGAGAGTAGAACAGGCTCTAGAGTCAGTCAGAGAATACAGTCCTGGCCTCCCTTGAAAGTTACTAAACTTCTGACCTCAGCTTCTTCATTTAGGAAGTGAGCATGTGAATCAAAACTACTTTGATTCTTATAAAGCTTAAGTGAAACAGGGCCTGGAAGAGACGGCCTAGCCAGTAACATGCTTACAGTTTAAGTGTGAGGACTTAGAGTTGGGATGCCCAGTTCAGCGATTAAGAGCACTTGCTGCTCCTGCAGAGGCCCCTGATTCATTTCCCAGAACCCAGATGGCAGCTTACAACCATCTATAACTCTAGTTCCAGGGGATCCAACACCCTCATCTGGCCTCTGTGGACACATAAGCACATAGTCCACACCATACATTCAGGCAAAACACCCATACACATAAAATGAAAATAAATAAATCTTTTAAAAGGCTGGGTGCAGCAGCATTCACCTGTAACCTCAGTGCTGGGGGAGGAGGCATGGAATCTGGAAGAGTCCCAGAGCTCACTGGCTAACCAGCTTAGGGGTAGGGCAGTGAGATGGCGAAGGAGCTAAAAGTGCTTCTTTGCAAGCCTGGTAACCTGAGTTCAATCCCTAGATCCCACAGTATCTTCTGACCTACACACCCCACAGCATGGAGGAAAGCAAATGAGGAAGACACCTAACATTGACCTCTGGCCTCCACACACGTGCACTCACACATGAACACATGAACATGTACCACATGTAACACATGCATGCACCACACACATACAGATTAAGAGAAGCAATCTGTATGTAAGGACAGTAGTAAAATGTTTGGCACTTACAAAGTACCAAGTAATGGTAAGAGCATATTTTATGTTTCTTCTTTTTGTTGTTGCTTTGTTTTGCTTTGTTTCAGCACTGGCACTGGAATCCAGGACCCTATTCACGCTAGGCAAGCACTACTTACTGACTTAGGTTCCCAAGCCCTAGATTTGTTGTTGTTCTTTTATGTTTGTCGAGACTATGATTTTTTTGAAATTAGTCTTGCTATGTAGTTCAGACTAGCCTTCAACTTGTGAATCTCTTGCCACTGCCTCTTAAAATCTGGAATTACAGGCATATGCCACCACATCTGGCAACCCTTTCTTTAAGAGTCCCACGTAGCCAGACATGGTGACTTAAATTCCAGCACTCAAGAAGCAGAGGCAGCCGGGCGGTGGTGGCGCACACCTTTAATCCCAAACTTGGGAGGCAGAGGCAGGTGGATCTCTGTGATTGAGGCCAGCCTGGGCTACAGAGTGAATTCTAAGACAGGCTCCAAAGCTACACAGAAAAACCCTCTCTCGAAAAACCAAAAAAAAAAAAAAAAAAAGCAGAGGCAGGCAGATCTCTTTGAGTTCAAGGCTAGACTAGTCTATATAATAAGTTCCAGAACAGCCAGGGATACATAGACCCTGTCTCAAAAATCAAAGAGAGCTCTCTATAGCTCAGAATGACTTCAAACTCATGAATCTTTTTGTTTTGTTTTGTTTTGTTTTTTGAGACAAGGTTTCTCTGCGTTGCCCTGGCTGTCCTGGAACTCACTCTATAGACCAGGCTAGCCTCGAACTCACAGAGATCTGCCTGCCTCTGCCTCCCGAGTGCTGGAATTAAAGGCATGCACCACTGCCGCCCAACTGAACTCATGATTCTTGTCATCACCTCCCAAGTAGACGGGATAATAGACATGCACCTGCATGCTTGGCCTGCTGTGTTTTAACATGCATTCATTTAACCCAAAGGCCTAGGCTTTTCACAACATTCTCTGTACTTCAAGGCCTTTCAGAAAGGGGAGAGAGGGAATCAGGAAGATACTCTGCCTCAGCCTCAACAAACACAGCATGGATGCCTCCTGAAGGTGAGGAAAGGAACAGGGGGTTTCTGGCAGTGCAACCTCCTCACCCTCCTTAACACAACTTGCAAGGAAGCAACTTCATTCCCACTCATCACCTCAAGCAATTTACTACACTGCCCTCTACTCTAGGCCACTTAAACTCGAGATGCTGGTGTCAGTGATGAATGTCATCACATACTGAACCACAGCACACATAACCCTCTGCTCCTTGTAAATTCTTCATCTCTCTGCAGAGCCCACCAAAAAGATGCACTCGACAACTCAGAGTAATTCTAAAGCTCAAAGTTTTCTCAACAAATATGGTTAACGAGAACTCTGGTTCAGCAAAGCTGCTGCTGGCTTCTCGACGCTGCTGAGAAAGCTGACGTGACAGGTGTAGCGACGACCTTTCCCTTTCCCACACTTCTGCATTAGCTTTGAGGACTGCTGTTGAAGCAGACATGAACACAGAGTACCGACCTGAAGCACAACCACTGTGGAAAAGGCAAGAGAAGCATCAAAGAACATTTCCGGGTAAGAACTGTTTATCTGTAGACAGCACAGACCTGAACACACAGTGGGCTGCTCTGCAGACTAGGTTAATTCGAATTCACCTGCTGAATTTACTGAGCACTAGGTAAGCATCTAAGCTCTACTGAGATGAGGTATGTGATCAGCCCTAACTGCAGACATGAAATTCAAGTTCTGCCGCTACTCGGTTTTTCTGCTACGTCACAACAGCCCCTGTGGAATTTAGTCTATTCAAGGAAGGCAGCAGAGGAGATAAACACCCCCTGCTTCACCCCTCCCTGAATACTAGGCAATAAGCTAACTATGCATGCTCCTGGTAATGGCCAGGCGGTGGGTAAGTGACCAGCGTGTGCCCAATTTACATAGAGGAAAAGAACTTAAAACGAAGCTGTTCGTCTTGTACATTTCAACCACTATACAATCGAACACAGTGAAAGGAAAAAGAATTTGCCAAACTTGCTGTATACTTTCTTCCCACTTAATGGCACCCTGTGATTAATTCCAAATCTATCTATGCATTTCAGGACACGATTCATCTGAGAAGTGAAACAGGAAAAGACACTGGACAGCAGTGAGTATGACAGAATGCTCTGTGACTCCCACTGAGCCCAATTATCAGGGAAGCATGTTTTCTTCTCTGTGTGTGGGGAGTCCCACATGCTCACTTTCGGGAATAAAGAGGAGTGGGCGCTTCCATGTCTACACATCACGGGTACCTCTCCTAAAGACAAAGGAATGAACACGCGAGAAGATCTCCCCATCACCAAAGACAAGGCAGAAAGAAAGACCCAGACGGGGTGGGGATGTAGCTCAGTGGTACAGTGTGTGCTCCACTTGTACAAGGCCCTGAACTTGATCCCAGAATGAAGAAGAGGACGGAGGGCAAACTCAAGCAAGGCTCTAAGCCAACAACTACAGTCACACTGACTTATAATGCCATGGTTCACAGCGCTATCTAAGTACAACTTTCCTTTCATACAAAACATCAAAGGACCAGATTGTTTCTGGAGATTGGAGAAGATGAAGGGTCCTTTGAGGTGCAAATGGAAACAGACCCATCAATTAAAACATGCCTCACCAGTAAAACAACAGAACACCATTTGTCTATCAGATTGGCAAAATCTGAAAAGAATTCAAATATACCAGCGGTAGAATGTTGGAAACGGGCGTTCTCCTGTTGACGAGAATATAAATTTCCTCAATAACCCACAAGCAATTTACAAAGAACTGTCGAAACTGTTTTCTTAAACAAAGCATGGTAGCTCACACCTGTAATCCCAGACCATGAGAGGCTGAGGCAGGAGAGTATCATATTTGAGACCAGCTTAGGCCACACAACTAAGACACTGTCTCAAACAAACACACGGTTTTCTTACCCACAAGGACAAATCTCAAATGCATTAAACAGAACAATGCAACAAACTTCATATATGTGCCACTTAGACTCAAAACACCAACCAATCTCCCACCCTCTTTACCGCTCACTAGATTACTGTGAGGCAAAAACCACACACACACACACACACACACACACTATATATATGTGTATGTGTATATATATATATATATATATATATATCCCGTCATCTTTAAATAGTTCAATGTGTGTATATGTATTTATATATAATGACCTTTATAGTTTACATATTATCATGTCTAAAAACTTAACTATTCTTTAGTATAATTAAAAATCCATTAGTGTTACTATTTTTCCCAATTGTCTCCCTCTTTTTTTGTACTTAGTCTTATCTAATCAGGACCCACATGAAAACCATATACAGCATTTACTGATACATCCAAGTCTGTTAGTTTCCCCTCCTCTTCTTTTCCCTTGCGATTTATTTGTGGGAAAAGTCAGGAGACATAGCTCAGTGGTAGAATGCTTATACAAACTAAAACAAAACAACAACAAAATCCAAACAGGTAATCTGGCTTGGATGTAGCTCCACTAATACAATGTGTGCGTAGCATGCACAGAAGCCTTGGGTTTGATCCCCAGGACACATGCTGAGTGTGATGGCGCATGCCTGTAATCTCCATATACGGAAGTGAAGGCGAGCAGATCAGAACTTCAAAATCTCCTTTTGCTCCAGAGTGAGTTCAAGCCCAGCAGTTTAGAATACAGGCAATCATCTCCACAACAAAATAAGCAAAAACCCAAAAACAAAACAAATAAAAAGACCCCAGGTCATTTCTCCTGGAGCCCACCAGCCAGATTTCTCCACTAAGTCTCTGTGTCTTTGACTCGTCCGTCTGTCCACCGCGTCCTGTCAGTTTCAGACCCTGCAGCCTGGGTCATATTCGGGTTTGGTTTGCTGGGACCAACACTCCCCACAATGTGACACAATAGGAAGTATACATCACTAGGGGGCACACAGTGACAGTCATCTCTCTTCCACCATAGGAAAGCCGAGGTACTCGCTCCCATCTGGTCTGTCCATCAAAACACTCCTCATCAGTCTTTTTCAGGCTACTATTGACAGCAGCCACCCCAAACCATACTTCATTAATTAGGGGATGAAAATGGTGCTGTGTTTATTGTCTGGAAAAGAAGTTCCTCTTTCAAGGAACTGATGAGGAACTGCTCGAGTGTCCACGGTGACAGGCTGCCAGCTTTCAGAAGGTGTGGTGGTGTGCCTGTCTTTGTCTCTGTTTGTCTCTGTCTCTCTCTCTTCCTGTCTCTCTCCTGAGACAGAACCTAGCTGTATAGCTCAATCTGGCTTAGAACCTGTGACTCTCCAAACTCTGCCTCCCAAGTGCTGGTATTATAATGACACCAGGTCTGCCCCCAACAGAAGACACTTTTAAAACTCACGTCATTCTTCTATTGGACACATGAACAAATATCCTGTTTGTCTGATACAAAGACTCACTGTTTGACCCAGGCTAGTCTTGACCAGGTGGATCAGCCAATTGTCCAGTCTCATCATCCCCAGCAGTATATGCTTACTTCTTACAACTTCCTTAACCAACCACTTCTTACTAGCAGGCTATTCCAATACACTCATGCACTGTGTTAGCGTTATGTTCTGCTTTGCTTTGTTTGCATTAAAGAAGTTAGATAATGGACATTAAAAAATAAAAAAAATAAAAAAAAAACCACTCAGAGATGGCATCGGGGTAGAAGGACCCTGCAGGAACATGACAGCCACTCTATACTCCCAAATGGCACAAAGGGTTTTTTTATTACCTGTTGAGCTGTAGCATCCTGTTGGACATAAGCTACCTGAGTTGGATCTGTAAACAGAGTCTGGAGGAAAACAAACAAACACATCAGTAGATCTTAGACTGCTCACCCACACAGGAAGAAATCACTCTGCTAAGCACCAACGTAGGAGAGTTATCTTGACTCATAGCTGGTAATCCTTCATTAATACAGAGATAAAAACAATATTCTTAAACTTGCCTGGAGTCTTTCATTCAAAAGGCTCCAGAGATTGAATAAGCAGCCATCCCAAAGGCTAACATCCTTCAATATTCTACTCTCGAGCAAAGCCTTTCTTGAGGTTACATGTCACGGCTAATTAAAATGGCATGACATGGAAACATAAAAGACACTCCATGAACAGAGTCCACCATTTACACTGAACCCTGCTCGCAGAGGAGATTTGAGTCAGTAGAGATGGACTGAGAGGTAGGAACACAGAGAAGTATCAGGAACACAGGTTTGTAAGCCTTTACAATATGAACATGCTTTTCATTAGAAAAGTAGAAAAAACATAAATTGAATATACAGCCCACAGGCTCTTTCTTTCTTTCTTTTTTTTTTCTTCTTTTTGGTTTTTCCAAACAGGATTTCTCTGTGGAGCCCTGACTGGCCTGGAACTAGGTCTGTAGAATAGGCTGGCCTCCAACTCACAGAGATCCTCCTGCCTCTGCCTCCCAAGTGCTGAGATTACAGGCCACCACTTGTAATTACAGGCACGGGTTCCTGTTTTTTGTTTTTGTTTTTGTTTTTAAATAAAGCCAGCAGGTACAATAATAATGATAATAAAGAAATTTAGTCATTATAAACACATAATAAGTAAAGGAGGAAAATGTCCATACTGTTACAGCTAAGATATGGTTAGTATCTGCAATCCAGAAAAAGTCTCTTTTCTACATCGTTTGAAAGAATTTAATTTGCCCAAGACTTTGGTAAATCTATGGGACTAAAATAAAAACTGAGCAACACAAAGAAACCCTGTTTGAGGGGGTTGGGGGAGGGGGAGAAAGAAAGAGAAAAAAAAAAGGAAACTGGTTAAATCTGAATTCCAGAAGAACATGAAGGAAAGTTGTAGGAAGTTGAAATTTCTTCAGTTTGACATTTGAAAAATTATCAAAATTCAGACATTTAGTAACATTATAATAAACTAGCAGTTAAGTACAGGCCATCCTTTACATATACTCTCTGGTTATACTTTATTTTGCTGTTGTTTGTTGTTGTTTTCTGAGACAGGGTTTCTCTGTGTTGCTCTAGCTAGCCTGAATGAAACTCAGAGATCCGCCTGCCTCTGCCTCTGCCTTCTGCTGGGATGAAAGGCGTGCACCACCACCACCGGGCTTGGTTGTACTTAAGTACAGCTGGAGAAATAACACTAAGCCAAGACACTCCAAAAGGACTACATGAGCAGTTGGCAAGTTCATTTCTATATGGACTAGAAATGTGTTAAAAGGAAGGGAATCTCATTTTTTCTTAGAAGTGATATGAGCCTCTTGATGAAATATTATACAAGGACAATTTTATGACAAGGGTCATACTATAAAAATTGCATTTAAAAAAACCAAATGAAGCCAGGCAGGGTGGCAGGTGCTTTTCGTCCCAGCATTCAGGAAGCAGAGGCAAGCAGATCTCTGTGAGTTCGAGGCCAGCCTGAGCTACGTAATAGTGAGTTCCAGGACAGCCAAGGCTATGTAGAAAAACCCAGCCTCAAAGATAGATAGATAGATAGATAGATAGATAGATAGATAGATAGATAGATAGATGCTGTTTAGTGGATGACATTACAGGCCACTGGTAGAGCATTTCTTAGCATGCATAAAGGTCTAGGTTAAAATGCAATACAAAATGAAGAAATAATAGGAGTACAATGTGTTGCATACTTACTATATCCTCAGCCTTCATTAGTATGTGTGAGTATGGTAGTAAGGCCTGTGAATATGTACTGTAAGTAACACATATATATGCATGGAACACGTTATAGATACTCTGTACATTGTAAAGTGCCAACAATATTTGTGGAATATCTGTGTCACTCTTTTAGAAACTCTAAGTCAGTGGCAAAAAACAAAAGCCATATTGTAAAGCTTTTGTGAGAATGTGCCTTAGCTTCTGTTAGAGTTCTATAAACCAGTAAGTTACTAACAAATAACAGTAGAAGCTGGTAGGACCCTTTGCTTATACACTGAACTGAAATAATCTGAAGGCTTTCATAGAGTCAACTGTGATTTACCTAAACACTGTGTCGTGTGCAGAACACAATGCTTAGTCTGGACACTCAGGAAAGGTACCAAATTGATAACCACCTCACTGGTCACTGGAGAGAAAGCCTGACATGAGACTGGGGTTCTAACTCATGTTTGCACTCAACTGAAATAAACTAATCATCTCTTTCATTGCCAAGTTAGTTATATGCTCCTTGACAGCACAAATCCTACCTGAATGTTTACTGAATCAAAACATCTAGGATAACAACTGACCCATGGCAAACATAAGTAATTAGTGTATTAATTAATAAGCAAGTCAAAACCAATCCTTCACATGCCTGTGCAGCTTCCACCGGGTGGATGTAGACCAGTGTGTGCTCTGGACCGTCCACTGAGGTGTAGGAGGCACCATCTGCTGTGTACACCACCTGCTGGGGTGGACGAACTTGGTCATCGGTGTATACAATCTGAGCCACAGTGCCAGCATCCGGAACAAAGTGCACCTGGGGGGAAAGCAGGCAAGTATGTAGCATCTATCCTTATAAAGCAAAAGCAAGCTCACACAGGCATATGGCCACCAAGCGTAACTGAACTGAAATATCCCTAATGCAAGAAAAAGGAAGACTGATGTGCCTTCACCCACGCTGAGCTAGAGACCAGAAGGCAGGATGCATGGACCTTGTCAGTAATTTACTGCTTAACATTAGAGAGCTGACTTGAATTCTTTTGCCTTAAAAACCCAATGCAAATAGATAACTTCTGGTGACTCATGAGGAGGCAATTAATTGATCCTGGAAAAGCAACTGCAGATTCCTGCATGACACCACTGCCAAAATACAAAACACACACTGCTCTGTGATATAGCCCTAAAAGCAATTGCTTTCAACACATCATAAAAATTCTATTGTATAATGGGTAATGCTTTTCAGCAGACATATTTAAATAAGGTCACTTTTACTCCTACACGTTATTTCATATGTGAAGGACATACTGCATGGAGGCACATCAGGAAATGTCACTGAATCAATGGGGGTGATGCAACTCTTCCCCGGCTAGCTAAGTAAGAAGCTGAAAACCCTAATGAAGTACTGTTAAATGGTCCTGGTCAAGTAGTTCGGCTGTCCCCAGGGAGATAATCTTCTGTGTCCTAATACCTAAAGAACTAAAAGCAAAACTGAGTTGTATAAAAACCTCTCTGAGTAGTCAGCAATAGAAGATTGACTCTGAGGCTCCAGCATGGCATTTGCCTGGTGTTTGATATGGAAAGTCTGCAGGCAGACAACCCAGCACTCATCTGGGGGAGAAATAACTGATGTGCTGATGTTGCTGGGTGGGCAGCCTTGCTCCTATACTGACTTGCCTCTGGCCCTAGTGTTTTCTATGGCAGTGGGAAATAGTAGATTTCACAGATGACACATAAACTAACTTAATGCCCAGAAAGAATGCCAGAGGCCAAGTATAATTGAGCACCATAGGAATCCAATAGATTTCCTGCTAGGTGATTAGTCTGTCTTCTGTATACATTCAGTTTACGCCTGAAGATAAAGCATACCCACGGGGGAAATTAGGTTCACAGCGTATCTGCACAGCTTTTATTGTCGGAAGGAAGTCCTGTGACTTCAGATTGGTAATCTTGTAATAATTTTCAGTTTTCTTATGCATACCAAAGCTTTAAAATGGGGGAACAGATATTTTCCTCAAAAAAAGGAGAAGGCTAAGCTTTTCCATTTGGCTTTCCTCATGGAGCATCTATAAATAAGAATTTGCAGAACTTGGGAACAGAAATGACTGGAAAGAAGGGGTACAGTGCGGTATCCTGACCTCAACTCCCCTACAGGCAAGGACCCTGGTCATCACAGAACCTCACAAAGACATTTCGTTTGGTTTTGCTCTTTTTTTTTTTTTTTTTAAAGACAGGGCTACACAATCTAACCCTGACTGGCTCGGAACTAACTAAATAGACCAGACTGTCCTTAAACTCACAGAGCTCAACTTTTCTGTCTACCCAGTGGGCATGTGCCACCACGCCTCACCTTTTATCTTCCTTTTGGATAAATAGAATATATAAAATCATGAAAGTAGTCATCAAAACAGTTTCCATGAGAAAAGCAGTGTTCTGAGTTATCCTGCTGAAAATACTCTGGAACCACTTTTCTCTGAATTTTAGGCTGCAACCTTTAAATCTTATTATACAATCATTATTACTTATTACAGCATTGATTATATAGCCTAAATTAAGTAATATTTGCACATTTAAATATTCCAAGGTTAACTTTCTGATTTTGATAATGGTACTAGGATTACATAATTTGGTGAAAAATTGGATCAAAACCTTATGTTTATACTATTGTTCAAAAACGAGTTTACGGTGCCGGGCGTTGGTGGCGCACGCCTTTAATCCCAGCACTCGGGAGGCAGAGCCAGGCGGATCTCTGTGAGTTCGAGGCCAGCCTGGGCTACCAAGTGAGCTCCAGGAAAGGCGCAAAGCTACACAGAGAAACCCTGTCTCGAAAAACAAAAACAAAAACAACAACAACAAAAAA
>CABHPQ010001698.1:28534-33534 GCA_902168405.1 Peromyscus aztecus
GGCCAAGCATGCCTCCCGTCATCACTTGGGAGGCAGAAGCAGGCTTTGAGTTCGAGGCCAGTCTGGACCATATAGAGAGTTCCAGGACAGACAAGACCCCGTCTTAAAAGGGACAATAGGCCACTCACTTTATGAGCACACCTTAGGCTTCATCACTCATGAAGAACTGAACCTACACTGGTTAGTGTAAAAGAAGTCAGCAATGGTTTGAGGTTTTCAGGGTCAATAGCACAGCTAAAGGAGGGTAGTTAGACAGCGTCTACCAGCAAGGTGCACAGGTGACGCCTACGGTGACCGATGAGTTCTTCTACCTCACGGGAGACCTGTCAGTGAAGCACGGCGCTGATGCAGTCCAGCATCTCACAGCCAGTTCTCACTTGGGCTCCCTCCCAAGCACTCTCACTACAGAGACAGAAACGCTGGTATTTCTTTAGCTGTCAGCATCCACCACTAAAACACTGCTGCCAGCAGTGAGCTGGAAGAGGCCGTCCTTCACCTGTGCAGTGTTCTGTCCATGGTCCGCAGACGTCGGCCACACATGGGAGCTTTCATCTTTGGAATCCATCTTCCCCTTGTTGGACAGCTCCAAGTCGGAACCACCTACAGCAGCAGCTCAGGACAGAGGACACTCATGTGTCTTGTACGTCCTGTACACACGTGTTCATGGAGGGTAGGAAGGTCTCTGCAGTGTGCCTGAGGAAACACAGGAAAGATCTGAGTGGGTGGCTGCATCTTAATAAATTACTTTCAACTGACAGAGGGTGAAAAGTTTCATTACCAGGCAACACACTTAGGCAAAAAAGGGTAAAGATATGATATTTGTGGCAATAATATAATGTACTGCATACCTACTATATTTTGGACAATCATTAGAAGTATGTATGTGTTTATACACATGCACTGTATATAGAATGTAACCCTCATTAAAAATATTGAAGGCAATCTTAGTTCTTTTGAGGAAAAAAATTTTTCCATATATTAGCTGCAGGTTATACTGGGCTTATGCTCCAATCTGATTGCTGTATAGCCCCAGATTTTTCATGGTAGACATGACCGACCACATGTACCACTACCACTTCTACTCATAATGAAGAGCAGAATAATGAAAATGGTAAAACAAGGGAGAAGCAGCTGACGAAAGAAACTGGACTGTCCAGGTCATAGTTTGGTGAATGCAAATACAAACCTCGTCTTCCATCCTGTCAGTACAGGAGTGAATAGTGGGCAAGTCGAAGCCTTTCCAAACATCAACACGTAAAAAGCCTACATGTGAAACCTCTTCTACTTTCTAAGGTAAGACTCCTTAAAAAGTTATTTTCTAAAAGATTTACTCTGAAGCTGCCTGTGCCGACTACAGAGCAGCCACCTCAGCCCCTGTGGCCAGCCGGTTCCTGCCCTCCTCACCCTGCCCTACCCTGTCCCCACCATGTTCAACAGAACCTGACTGCCAAACAGTGGAACTTAAAGGGGCACGGGGAACTTTCTAGACAAACGGGAATATCCTGCTTCTTAAATCTGGACTGAAAAGGTTGTTATGCAGGAAATAATGTGTCAAAAATCTTCGTTGAGATTCTTCAAATAACATGATTTACCAAGTTTACTTTCCTTGTATGCGGCATATGCATATTATGTACTAGTATATAGTTACTAACATAGTAGGTACTTTTCTTCTGCTGTGATTAAACACCATGACCAAGGCAACTTGAAGGGAAGAGTTATTTGGGCTTCAATTCCAGATTGGAATCCCTAATTGTACAGTAAGGCAGCAGGCAGGCAGTTTAGCTGCCAGGATGCCAAGAGCTCTCTTCTTGAACACAAGCACAAAGCAGAGAGACCAACTGGAAATGACCAAATGGCTCGAGTTTTTAACCTCTCAAAGGCTGCCTGCCTCCAGCAACACATTCTCCAACAAGGTTGGTTACCCGGCCTAAACCTCCCCAAATAGCACCCTAACCTCCCTGAATAATTGTCCCAATTGGGAATCACGCCTTTAAATACAGTGTGGGACATTCTCATTCAAACCACCACAATGTGCTTGCATGTGTGTGTGTGTGGGGGGGGTACTTGCACGCACGTGCATGTGGAGGGCCATGCTGACACTTCTTCCTTAATCACTCCCCACTTCATTTACTGCAAGGCCTCTCACTGAACACAGCTCACCGGCCAGCTTGCCCTGGAATTCCGCTCTCCCTCCACATGTGAGACTGCAGGCTGCCACCAGCTGTGCGGGGCTTCTGTGTGGTTTGGGGACCCACACTGCAGCCTTCATGTTTACAAGAGCTTTTCCCACTGCACCATCTCTCCAGTCACAGTTTTCTCTCTTTTCTCTTTTCACCTCAACCATTTCAGAGTCAATTACAAACACTGCTTCTCTGCCTTTTTTCCCCTTGATGGGGTCTTGCTAAATTACCTAGGCTAGTCTCAAACTCCTGGGCTCACGTGCTCTTCTATGGTCTTCTTTTATTGGTCTCAAGAATGACTAAAGTTACAGGTGTGTGCCATCCTCCAGCTTACCTCCGAATTCTTAAGGAACTCCGAATTCTTAAGGAACTTGTTCCTAAAACAGACCATTCTCTTGGAGGCACAGGACCACAGTCAACATCACAGAGATGACACCTGAACTGCTGTTTCACTTTACTCCCAGACCTTCCTAATGTTTTGTCAGCCGTCTAAGTCACCGTCCTCAACAACCAAAGGAACGTTTTCCTCTCTGGCTCTGACCCAGTCTGGCACCAAACACTGTTCACTGTGTGTGCTCACTGTCATGTCCCTGTCTCCTTCAGTCTAAGAGCTTCCTGTTCCTGGTCTGTGACCTTGACACTTTTGAAACACACAGAATGGTCTTCAGCTTATCGGATGTTTCTCCACGGTTAGATTCAAGGTATTTTTATCCCAAAAGATATGCAGTACCATTCCGATATGAGAATTAGAAGAAGTTTTCAACCTGATTCTTCTAAATACTCAAGTGCACCTAGTTGTGGGAATACTTCATGGACCGGGCAGTTACACCCATGTCCTTGCAAAATGGACACAGCCCCAAGTGCCCGCTCTTTGTTTTCATTTCTAGAAAGGCGCTTTGTACTTAGAGGGGAAAGTGGAACCCAGGACCTCACAAGGCGATAAGCAAGCACTTCACACTAGCTAAAGCCTAGCCTGTTTTATTTCTTTCATCTTAATTTTATTTATGTCTAGTTTAATAAGTATTAAATACAATCGGCTGAAAATTGAAAGAATGCAAAGGACACAGTGGACAATCATCCTCCCAGAATCTCTTAGCCATGTTTCAGGAGCTTCACAAAATCTGTTTTTCCTTCCAAAAGCATTTCATTCATATACAAGCAAATATATATACAATATATGTTTGTCTCCAACCACAAACAAATAAACTATTGATTCTTACAAAGTAGCAACTCTTCTACACTTGTTTGTTCTATGCAACAGCCTATCTTGTGCACTGTTCCATCCATATATATTTTCTTCATTTTTTTGTGTGAATATATTGTAATTTACTAAACCACCCTTATGTCAATAAATGTCTAGGTCCTTGGGACCTGGGAGATATCTCAGTACATAAAGTACTTGCCTAGTAAACATGAGGACCTGAGTTCAAGCCCCAGAAACCATCTAAGAAGCTCGGTGTTGTACTTGGTAATTTCTACGCCAGTGAAAGACTCTGGGGATGGGAGGTGTGGGGTGGTAGTCAGTTTCTCAGGATTGATGCCTCCACAAGTGTACATCTATGCATCCACATTCATAGCCAATTCTCACACACAAATGAGTACTGGGGTTAAAGACATGGACCACCACACCTGACCATTTAGGTTTTCTCTGATCTTTTACTGACATGTGACATGATGTCAATTGACTTAGGACATCTCTTGGGACTGTGGAGGTTAGTATCTCATATTCTTGTTTCTAAGAAGATGCTGCAGCAGCTGAAGTGGCTGTGTGCACGGAGATCATTATTAGTAATGAACTCCCACATTGGTGCTCACCTACCCTGCACCTAGTACTCTGAGCGCACCTGAGGTACAGCGCACAGGAGCACTAACAAGTGTCTGGGACAGCCTCAGCTGGGAGAAGCGTGTGGAGGGTATGGGCTCTTGACCTGAGTCTTAACAGCAACTTAGCTAACCTTGGGCAAATCCCAAAAGGCCTTTCCCTTTTTTCTCTGTGAAATGGTCGTCATATGTTTATTGAGAGATGACATTAAAAAAAAGTAGGTGGAAAGTGCTTTAGCATAATGTTTGCTACATAAGAAGCAATTGCTTTTCAAAAGTTATCCAATCCTGTTACAGTCTCCTCCCTGCTTATCTTGAGCCTCTAAGTTCCTTAAAGTCAATGGGTATGTTTTGTTAACTGCAGACAAGAGGAAGGACTTGGGTAATTGTTGTTGAGTAGTTTAAAGATGTCCTGCTGTGCAGGGGTGGGGGGGTGATGGAGGAGAGGATGCCTAACCTAGAGGTGCTCTGAGATCACTTCCTAGAGATGAAATGTAATAGATGTTAGGAAGAAAGCAAAAACCAGAAGAAGCAGGACAATCATTCCAAACTGAAATGTCATTGTTAAATCTTACTGGATCAAGAAAGGGTACATGATGTAAGACATCAGCAGCTACATAAAGCAGGGGTTGGGAGTGGCTGGGAGGGACTAACTCCTTATGGTGTATAGAACAGGAAAGACACGGAACAGTCACTTTGTTTCTAGGAAAGTAACAGCAGTAACCTTCAGCAATAAGGATGAGAATCACATCCACAGAGGCAGTTCCCAGTAAGTTCAGTATGCCCATAGCAAATAAAGCCTGGTGTGCTATCAGGAAATACACATTTGGTCTTTGTCGCATTTATCTGGCAGGTAAATCTTAAAACCCTGGTCTCTTCAAAGGGTGCTAATGTTAGCAACCTGGGGAAGTTCAGGATAGGTGCTGATTGCCAAAAAGGCCAAGGCGAGACTAAAGTGGCTTCTGTTCTCTGCATGTTGTCATTTGCCTAGCCTCTTCA
>CABHPQ010001698.1:38534-62207 GCA_902168405.1 Peromyscus aztecus
CCCCTGGGCTGGTGGTCCTGGAGTGTATAAGAAAGCAGGCTGAGCAAGCCATGAGGGGCAAACCAATAAGCAGCATTCTTCCATGGCCTCTGCTTCAGTTCCTGCCTCTAGTTCCTGCCCTGACTTCCCTGGATGATAGACTACAAGCTGTAAGATGAAATAAACCCTTTCCTCCCTAATTTTCTTTTAGTCATGGTATTTTATCACAGCAATAGGACCCTAACAAAGACAATAGTCTCTCAGTTTTGAAAAGAATTGCAACAGATGGCTAGGACTGCTGTGCAAACATAGGAATGAGCAGTCACGTGTGTGAAACAAAAACCACTACCTTCCTGCCTAGTGAGGCTTCCCAAGAGCCTTGAGAGACCCTATGTCATCTGTTCATCACCTCAGTAGCTGAAAAGGTCTACTCTTGGTGTGACTTTGGAGAGATTATCACCTCTGGTGACCCGGCACCCTCAGGGCTCTCCATCCACACAGCACGGTGTCTATCTACCATACCACTCTGACTCCAACTAATGAGCTACTGGAAACCCGGAAGTGGGGTGGGAGGAAACATAGCTAAAATGTTTTCTAATTGCAGTAGGAAGTAAAATGTAGACAATTTAACTAGGCTATATGTGCCTGAGAAGCTGAAGGCTTTCATAAAGGGTTTAGCAAATTTTTTAAAAAAGGAAGAAAAAAGAGGAAGGGGAATATTGCTTCACGGGAGAACATTTGCAGAGAGGGTTTGATCCCCGTACTGCAGGAACAAGTGAGATTATGCCTCTGGCTAACAAAACTGTTTATTTGCTTCTTCAGTGTTTTTGGTTTTTGTTTTTTTATTTAAGCCTTTATAGGCTTGGGATAGCTCTATACAAACAGAGGTGTAAAGTCAAGACGAGCAGTAAGCCCACAGCAGTAAGGGCTGCTGCATGTGTCTACCGAGGGCACCTGCAACAACTGCTGCGAACGTCAACGGTGGAGCTAAGAGCCAACGCTCCAGCTGTAAGACAACAAAACCACTTCAGAAATAAAACGGTACGCCATTGGTCTGGGTGGGTACTCAGAAAAGCATTCAGACACTGGTGAGTAAGCGAAGGCAGATCAATTTTTAAGTAAACAGCCTTTTGATTTATGACAGTGAGCAGTTTCAACTCCAAAACTGTCGCAGAATGCCTCTTAAAGGAATGTCCTCGGGGCTACCTGTTGCTCCTGCAGAGCTCCCACACTACAAGACAGCTCACAACTGCCTAGAACTCCAGTTTTGGAGATGAGATACTCTCTGGCCTCCACGGGAACCTGCAAACGTGGTGCACACAATGAGCTGCTGGAAACCCAGAAGTGGGGTGGAAGTATGGCTAAAATGTTTTTCTAATTGCAGTAAAAAAGTAAAATATGGACAATTTTAGCTAGGCCATATATGCCTGAGAAGATGAAGGCTTTCATAAAGGATTTCGGCAAATTAAAAGGAAAGAAAAAGAAGGTTGGCACACATGTATACAAAATAAAAACTAAATACAGAGATTAAAATCTTTAAGGAGCCGGGTGGTGGTGGCGCACGCCTTTAATCCCAGCACTCGGGAGGCAGAGCCAGGTGGATCTCTGTGAGTTCGACGCCAGCCTGGGCCACAGAGCGAGATCCAGGACAGGCACCAAAAAAAACTACAGAGAGAAACCCTGTCTCGGGAAAAAAAAAAAAAAAAAAAAAGATCTTTAAGGAAGGAAAGAAGAGGAGGGAGAAAAGAAGGAAAACAGGAAGGAAGGGAGAAAAGAAAAGAAAAGAGAAAAGAAAAGAAAAGAAAAAAGAAAAGAAAAGAAAAGAAGCCCTGTTGGTTCACTAGAGAGATGGCTCAGTGATTAAGAGCACTTGCTGCTCTTGCAGAGGACCTGGGTTCGGCTCCCAGCACCCACACGGCAGCTCACAACCATCTGTAATTGTAATTCCAGGAGATTTTACACTTTCTTTTGGTTTCTGCAGGCACTGCACATACATGGGTACATTTACATACATGCAGGCAAAACACGTGTACACATAAAATAAAAATAAATCTTACAAGAAAAAAATGTTCTAGTTGATTTTCTGACCACCATCAAGAAAGCCATTATATAACCACGGAGTTGAACTACTACTTAAGCATAAACAAACAAAAGGACAGACTGCAAAGCAGAGAAGAGAAGCAGGGCCAGACCCGGCTCAGGGGTGAGCCAGACCCGGCTCAGGGGTGAGCCAGACCCGGCTCAGGGGTGAGCCGGGTCAGCCACTCCTTCCCGCCCAGGCGTCCTCCAGGCCCTCCTCGCCAGCCATAGCTCCTTGCTCTCCCTGTGCACAAAAGGCTTCTAGGGCCATCGATTAAAGTTTTTCTTCTAAAAAAGGTTCTTTTTTCCAGTTAGAGTTAGAGCACTCCTTTCTTCATGAGTCAAAGGAGGAAGCAGCAAATCTTTCCTGTTAGCACAGGGAATGTGGACTTTCCCCTTCTAGTTCAAATAAGAACTTTTCATGTACCAAAAACAAAGGTGACTCCTCCCATCCCATTTGATAGTCTGCTCATGAGGCAGAAGGGTTCCATCAAGTCCTTCAAAGGAATCCCTAGCATTCACTCAAAGAAAAGAAAAACCCAGGTGATGAGACTTGTTGGGGGTCTGGGTCTGTCAACCCCACATGAAAATCCTTGAGAGTTCAAAAGGGCTCCGTGTGAGTTCTAAGGAAGGACAAACCTTGATGTCTGTCTTTGCCGTTTCACAAAGGATGGCTGCTTGCCTGATAAAACACAATTTCAGAGAGAAATTTGTCAGCGGGCCTCTATTCTGTTCTCAGGAGCTACTAGGTAGAGCCTCACAGCAGCAGTGTGTTGTATTGGGGCAGAATAGCAGGCAAACCATAGCATCTGAGTTGGGGCGAATTCACAAAGTAAGTGCGTCCAGCTGATGGGCACCCTCTCACCGGGAACCCACTGTTTTTTCCAGGCCCACTGTCCTCTCTCTGGCAGACTACAGAGGCACGGTACCTCACAGGTTGAGCTGTTTTATGGATAGTCTGTGGTCGGGATGGGTCCACCTGAGGGCCAGCCCTTCCAGTGTAGAAGGGGCAATTTCACAGTGTATTTGAGGGACCTTGGACCTCAGCTTCTGTGTGTCCAGTGGCGTGAGACCACCACACATCCCATTCCTCTGTTCACCTGTGTTCAGACTTCCTGCTATGTCTCTAGCTCTGGAATGTCGGCCCCTGTGCTGACTGCATTAGTGAGCCTTCCACTCGAACTGCTGACGTCCCCAGCCTGGTGATATTACCTGAAGCTCTGAAGGCTTCTCTGCCTCTCAGCAGCTACCAACAAACTCCCCAGCCCCATAGGGAGGAGGTAGGTGCCAGAAGCTGGGCTTGTTTTCCTAAGGATCCCCTCTCCAGGAGCTGGCCAGGACTGAGCTACTCTTGCAGGAAACTGTGATTTCAAATGTTTTCTCTGTGGTCAACACTCCTATTACCTTATGACTGTGTTTATCAGAAATTTGAACTTACCAACACCAGTACAGGTTGTCCCAGACAAGAGTAACACTGCTTTATGGCCTATCTGTGACATAACAAAATAATCTCATAACCAAGATACAACTGGGATCCTGGAATATTCTTCTCTTGATAAAGAAAAGGAGCAAAAAAGCACCAAGGAAGCCTTACAACAGAGGTGGTGTCTGAAAATGCCCTACTTTTACATATCCTAACTTTGAAATCGAATGACAGTTTTCTACGTGCATAATTTTTCACATAGCAAAGAGAGAAAGTATTTAAAAAGCATATATCTAATAGAAATTTATATAGAAGAATAAAAAATGAAATAATAAAGCTGGGTGTTGGTGGTGCATGCCTTTGATCCCAGCAGAGGCAGGCAGATCTCCAAGTTCAGGGACAGCCTGGTCTATCGAGCAAGTTCCAGGACAGCCAGAATTGTTATACAGAGAAACCCTGTCTAGGGGGTAAAAAAAAAGGAGGAGGAGGAGCAGGAGGAGGAGGAGCTGGAGGAGGAGGAAGAGGAGGAGCAGGAGGAGGGGGGAGGAGGAGGAGGAAGGGGGAGGAGGAGGAGGAAGAGGGGAGGAGGAGGAGGAGCTAGGGGAGGAGGAGGAGCTAGGGGAGGACAGGCCTGGACATGTGGCTCAGCAGTTAAGAGCACATACTGCTTTTGTACAGGCCTGAGTTCAGTTCCCAGCACCTACATCAAGTGGCTCACAACTGCCTGAAACTCCACTCCAGGAGTATCCAAAGCAGCAAATCTGGACAGTGACTCACATACACGGACATACACATAACTAGAAAATAGTTAAATAATTAAGACGGAAAAACAAAGGATCTGAGTAAACATTTTTCTCAGATAGTTACAAATGGGCAATAACATACAAAAGGATGTTTAAGAGCTGAGGGCATAGCTCAGTGGTACAGCAGGAACTTAAATGTGCAAAGCCTTACCTTTAGTCTTCAACACAAGCACACACACACACAGTATGTCAAAGGGAATAAACACAGAAAATCCCCAAAGGGAATAACGTGATATGAGATGCTATGTAGTTGAACCTCTGAAAACGCAGTAAGTAGTGTGTGATAGGTACAAGCCTATAATCCTAACACTCAGGAGGGTGAGGCATAAAAACTGAGAGTTCAAGGCCAGCCTATACATATACATACATTATACATATATAGAGAGAAACTGTCTTAAAACAAATAATAAAAAGAAACGGAGGAGGAAAGAAAAGAAAACTATGGTAAGTGAACAAAGCCAGTCACAAAAGACCATTTATTGCATCTTTCAAGTCCAGAACTGGTGAATCTATACCGACAGAATGTAGATTAGTGACTCTACAGGCAGGACTGGGAGGGAGCTAAGGGGTACACGCTTCTCTGAGGTGATGAAAATGTTCTAAAACTGAACATATATGTGGATGTATGTTTAGACAAAATACTGAATTAGAAAAAGAAATCCGACAGACTTGTTTTAAATAAAAAGTAAAAGTATCCCTCTCCCGTCTCTACGTAAGGCCACTGTTGACAGTCTTGTGAGCCCTTTCCTTTACACAAACTCAACACACAGAAACCAGCTGAGTCTACAAGCACATACTTAAGTAGAGCCACACAACATGAGTCACACTTTAATATGCTGTGGGCATCTCTGAAGATACTTAAGGTATTTGTAGTAAATACCACTTTTAACATGGTAGATGTGGCCAAAATTCACTCAACTATTTACCTACTGCAGGACTTTCTTTGGTGGTGGTGATTCCAGGGATAAACCCGAATGCTAGGCAAGCACACCACCACTGAACAACATCCTTACTCAATGTTTTCATTTTTACCCTTCTTTAAAATGTGTATGTATGATCGGCAGTGATGCAGAAAAACCATCCATACATTCAAACATAAGGAATGACTTAGTAGAAGGAAAGGTATTGGCACAAGACACTCAAGACCAAGCTCTCAGCACAAAGGAGATTTATCTGCCCTGAGGGACAGAGGGCAGGGAATAAGAGACAAAGACAGGAGATAGAGGATGAGGGAGAAGGGGAAGGGAGCAAGGGAGAGGGGGAGGGGTATTTGTCCCAGAGCAGAACAAAAGACTGCCTCTGGATAGAGGGGAGACAGATGTAGCACATAGGAAAATGGCAGTTTACGAAGGTACAAGGGGAAACCCTGTGTTAAGATGAGGTGTTTAATTTTAATTGGGCGTGTTAATTAGGTGGGCCAAAGGGGGCTTTTGATTCCTGGACTTCAACACTTGGATAGCTGGATCTTGGTAGTTAGCTTAGGGAGAGGAAGTGTCCAAATAAGGAAATAGGTCTTGGTGGCTAGCTTTAGGAATGTAATGATTTTTACCAAGGCAGGGGGAATTGGGAAGAAGGGCAAGGCCTGCCAGAGCCATGCTCCAGCTGGCCACAGTCCTTCACTTAGGAGCTGGGCAGCTTACTCAAATGACAAGGGAGCATTTCTAGAACCCAGGAGTTTGTGGCCACCTTAAACAGTGTAGGGAAACTACTGAATTAAAAAATATTCAAAATAAAGCCAGGTATGGTAGCATATGCCTTTGGTCCCAGCACTTGGGAGGCAGAGGCAGGTGGATCTCTGTGAGTTTAAGACCAGTCTGGTCTAAAAGTAAATAAAATAAAAATAAAAATAACTTAGCCACATACATGTTTATTGTTCATGTGTGTACAGGTGTTCAGGTGTTGGTTCATGTGTGTGTGTGTGTGTGTGTGTGTGTGTGTGTGTGTGTGTACGTGCAGGTCAGAGGTCAAAGCTGGGTATTTTTCCTCATTGCTCTCCACCTTATTATTTTGAAGCATGGTCTCTCACTGAACCTGGAGCTCATTTACTCAACTAGACTAGTTGGCCAGGAGGCCTCCGGGATCCTCCTGCCCCGACCACTACAGTGCTTGCATTACAGGCATGTACCACTGCACCTGCTTTTATGGGGGTACTAGGGATCAAACTCAGGTTCCCAAGCTTATGCAGCAAGTAACTTACTGACTAGGCTGTTGTAATTTTAAAACGGCGGGAAGGAGTCACAGCGTACAACAGGGCCCGAGTGGGAGGTTTATTGAGGAGGGGAGAGAAGGGGCAGAGAAGGGGGCAGAGCAAAGGAAGAGAAAGAGAAAGGAGACAGGAGGTGGGCAAGGCCCGCCTTTTGTAAGGAAACATAGCGAATGCGCACATGGGGTGCCCTTAGTGGCTGCAGCTGAGGTATATCCTGTCAGGACCCTAAGGGCAGGCCAGTACAGATGCCTAAATGCTAACATAGGCCATTTCCCAACTCTACTTTACTTTTATTTATTTTTAGCAGGGATAGGCTTAGACACAGGGTCTGGTGCCAGTGTTCCCAGTGAGCTATGGCCCTAGCTCCACAGTGACTATTACTTAACCTCTTTCCAGCTCTAGGTGCTTTCTGAACCTTGTCCTTTCTTGTCTGGTTTTGGTTCTGGAAACAGGTCTCACCATGTAGTCCAGCCTCCGTTTGAACTCACTCTTCTCCTGCTTCCACCTCCTGAGTGCTAGGACTATAGGTTCCTGACGCCATACCCAGTTCGGAATTCTTTTCAATAGCATTCAGTCTGGTTGGTTTGTTTCTTGGGGGTTTTGTTTGCTTTATGACAAGGTCCCATACAGCCCAAGCTGACCTCAAACTCAGTGTGTAGCAGAGGATGACCCTGAATTCCTGATCTTCCTGCCTGTATCCCCTAAGTGCTGGGATTACAGGCATATATCAGCATGCCTGGCTGCAGCCCATGTTTTTATAATCAAAAGTTATTTTCATTATCATAAAATATTAAATTTTATCATCATTGAGCTAATCTTTATAGAGTTACTCAGTGTCCACTGATAATGACGGTAGCTTAGGAAGGACTAGACACAGTGACAGCTAAAACTGAGCAGACCTTGGTTTCTACACAATTGATGCTGGCACTACACTGTAAACAGTCCTGCAGCAGCCGAAACACTGCAGCAATTAAACATTTTTACTGCATTAAATTTCCAAGTCCAACGTTATAGAGTCCTCTTGGAAACTCCCATCAGCTTCATGCCTTAGCCATTCAAGAGGAAACCCTCTATGGGTACTGCCTGGTCTCACTTTGGTTTTGGTACTGGAGATCAAACTCTGCCTCAGCAAAGCTAAGCATTCACTCTACACCTAAGCCTGGCCCCAAGGCCCTGGTCTCACTTTCCATGAAGCGAGAGTGATCTGCAATGTGCACTAGAGGCTGGATGAAGCCTGGTCCACCTCTGTATCATGTTCCGGCTCTCACTCGGTCTGCTGTCTTCCTCTATCACTCACCACTTTATCTGATTTTTTTGAGACAGGGTCTCTTCACTGAACCTGGAGCTCAAGGACTGGCTAGACAGGCTGGCCAGTGACATCTAGGGATCCACCTGTCTCTCTCCAGCTCTGGGGTTACAGGCACATGCTGCCGTTCTGAACTTAGGTCCTCACACGCTTTATCTATTGCATCATCTCCTCAACCCCCAAGCTCTCACTCCTAAAATGGACCATTTCTTTTCTTCTTTTTGCTCAAAGTTGCTCCCACCTCAACTCCCAATTGATGAACTTGTCTCACATGTCACTGGGAAACAGATCCCTTTGGGGTTTACATGCACTCACTAACCCTTCCAGTAACAATGCAGGAAACACCCCAGTCAAACCAAACACTAGCCATGAGCCCAGGTGGCTGCAGAGCCAGCCTTCTTGGGCCCTGATGAGCTCTTCCTTGTCTCTCCTGCAGTGTTACTTCCTTACCCATGGGAACACCAGCAAATATGTACTAGAGTCTCCTATTTGTATTGAATATACAAGCCAGGCCTTGTGGTGCAGGCCTCCACTCCCAGCATTCAGTAGGGGACACACACACACACACACACACACACACACACACACACACACACACACGGGGTTTGGGGATGAGGGCTGGGTTTTAGGTCAGTGATAAAGCCTTTGCCCAGGATGCATGAGGTTCTTGGTCTGATCTGATCCTAAGTACCTGAAAAAACAAGTTTGAAGATTTCTAGGCATACGCTGTATTCTGATAAAATGTTTACAATGAACAGTTTCCCATGGACCCTGTTTCCTACCCAACTACCTGTGTCTCTGTTCACTCTTTCTCACATGTACTGAAAAAAGATACTTGTCATTCATCTCCATTGCCTCATTTGAGAATATACTTTTTTTAAATTTATTTATTTTAATTTCATGCTTATTGGTGCTTTACCTGAATGTATATCTGTGTGAGGATGTCAGATCCCCTGGAACTGGAGCCACAGAGAGCTGTGAGCTTCCAGTGTGTGTGCTGGGAATTGAACCAGGGTCCTCTGGAAGAGCAGCCAGTGTTCTTAACCACTGAGCCATCTTTCTAGCCCCAAGAATATACTTAAAACAAAAAAGTATATCCCAAACTGGCTTGGAACTCACTAGGTAGCCAAGAATGACCTTGATCTGATTATCATGCCTCTGTTTCCTAAGTGCTAACACACAGGCATGCACCACCACAAGTGGTTTTTGTGGTCCTGGGAGTTGCACCCAGAGTCGTGTGCATGCAAGGCAAACACTTTACCAACTGAAAATACATCCCCAACCGAAAATACACTTTTTCAAATGTATGTGCCAAAGGCAAGGCTTACTCCACACTTCTCATCCCACTGGGCCTTTCAATGGCATTCACAACTTCCTTAAAACTCTGTCCTGATTCCGTTCCTCTGGCCTTCCTCCTATATCCAGAACATCTGCTTCACAACCTCTCTGCTGGCTGGAGTTTCCGCAGCTGTCTTGCACAGGTTCTCTCCGGGTCTGTCCTCCCCTGTAGCTTTATACCCTCCCCAGGCTCATCTGCCCCTAGGACAAGGGCAACAGTTGTCTCTGCCTGGATGCTCTGGGCCAATATTATGGAAAATCTAAATACTTTTCATCATCCAGCTGCCAAAGTCACTGTTACCTCCTTGGGCGGTCATTTTGCACATCCTCTCTCCTCTGCCTCTCCTTTAACACTGTTAGGCATTACCATCAATTAAAAGGACTGGGGGTCTGGGGATGTGGCTCAGTGAGAGCACTCACCTACCCTGTATGAGGTTCTGTGTCCTATCCCTAGCACTGCAGGAAAAGAAAAAAGGCAGGAAGCCAAGCATGGTGGAGCACTCCTTTAATCCCAGCACTCAGGAGGCAGAGGCAGCAGATCTTTGTGAGTTTGAGGCCTGCATGGTCTACATAGTTGAATCCCAGGACTACATAGAGAGACCCTGTCTCAAAAAAAACTAAAACAAACGGAAACAAAAAGTCCAGTTAGGATGAATTCTCATCAACTAAAAATCTACTATCAGGCAGGGCACAGTAGTGCATGCCTTTAATCCCAACACTCAGGAGGCAGAGGCAGAAGGATCTCTGTGAATTCAAGGCCATCCTGGTCTACAGAATGAGTTCTAGAACCAGCAGGGATACACAGAGAAACCCTGTCTCAAAACAAAACAAAATCTGTTATAATTAAAACCACCTACAACTGCTACCACAGTGAAGAAATTATGTGTGTGTACAGTATCAAAATTTATACTGAGCTTGAATGAGCCAGAAAGGGGGGGAAACACTACCAGGGAAAAAGCAGAGTACAAGTGACTCTTTCTGCAAGTGAGAATACTCTGAGAGGATCTGAATTCTTGCCGTCTAGACAACTGAAGGTACAGAGTTCAGCTGCTCTTAAGTTATGAAAAATTGAACTTAACATCAGTTCTTGTGAATTCAAAGAATAAGCTGGAAGCCAAATACAGGGAAGGAGTGAAGAAGTGTGACTCTCTACTCCAGGGCCTGTCACTGGTGAGTGTTAGCTTCTGAGTGTTTCCACACCCACAACCTGCCACACTCTCAGAACAGTGCTGCAAGGTCCGCTCCAACATCCCCATGCCCTGAGAGGAGGCTCTGCACCCAGTGGTTAAAGCAGGCTGCAGCTGGCATGGGCAAGTCCAGCTGTGGTGATTCTGGGGCTACGGTGCAGATCTACTGCCTCTTCAGCCAAAGCTTCCAACTGCTTAGTGAACAGGAAAGTCCAGAGACCCAGGATGACAAGCAGTCTGTCCTGTGGAGCTGTAAATTCTTAAGAAATTCCTGGGGCCTGAACAAGCCCTTCCAGCAGCTCGCCACTGACCAAACTTGTTCTTCCTTCAGCTCTATCACTGCTCATACCTTGGCTGGAGGAGGCTCCAGAGCTTGAGGCTGGCGGCCACGTGAGTTAAGTCACTCCAACTTAAGCTCTCCTGGACAAATGATACCAGCACAGTTATCCCTGCAGTAGAACGGTGAAACTAGGAAGAAATTAAAGGGGGCTATGGTATGGCTCAGTGCTGAGGCTTAGCATGCACGAAGGTTCAAGTCCTAGTACCAAAAAATAAAAAGTATATTAAAATGGAATTATGTAAATGAAAACTACAGAAAGTACTAAATGCCATAACTCATACACCGGAATCATCAAAAATGCCCTTGTCATCAATGTGGTTGTTAATAAAATTGCCCATAGACCCTAGTAATTCATGTTCATCCTAGGATTAAAAGGAATGAGAATAGTCATAAGAAAAAAACATACCACAGATTCTTTCTGCTCTTGCATAAGCAAGGTATTCTTGAAATTCAAAGCATACAGGCTACAAACTATGAACTCCCCACTAAATGTAAAGGTTTGTCCAGTCAGAAAAACAGCAAAACAAAGGGCTGGGGATTTAGTTTAGTGGAACAGCACTTGCCCAGCTTGTATGAGGTCCTGGCTTTGATTCCCCAGAATAAAAAAAGAATAAAAAAGCTGAACACAGGTTTGGGGACTTCAGTTTCGGCAAAATAATGATACACTGCATCATCTAGTGAGCCCCCAATTTAACGCCAGGCCATGTTGCTGCATTACACAGAAGTGATTCTGTTCATGACATTCTAGTTTCTGTTACCCTCACTTCAGTAGGAGATCTTCATTTTCTCAGTTTATTCTAAATTTGATAGAGTAAGATAAGAACAAATGGTGAGACTATAGAGAAACCAGGACCTTCATTTGCTCTTGGTGATATAAAATACTGTAGGCACTTTGATAAAGAGTCTGGCAATTGATCAAAAGTTTAAACAGTTACCAGATGATGCACTGGTTCCTTATGAAGATATAATAAACCCAAGTGGAGTAACGTATTTCCCCAAAGAATGTGTACATAAATATTCATAGTGTTATTCATAAGAGCTAAAAACTGGAAACAATCCAAATACCCATCAACTAATAACAGGATGCATAAAATGTAGAATATCTATATACATACCCATAAAAAGGAATGAAGAATTGGGAGGTTAAAGCAGAAGGCCAGCAACTTTGAGACCAGCCAGGACTTCACAGACAGCCCATATTTCAAAAAAAAAAAAAAACAAAAAAACCAGCTACCCACGCTCCTACAGCAGCCTAATAAAAGGGGGGGGGGGGGGGTGTTGCCAAAACTGAAAAAAGGAAGGAAGGGAGGAGGAAGGAGGGAGGAGGAGGGAGGGAGGAGGAAAGAGGGAAGAAAGGAAGGAAGGGAGGGAGGGAGGCATGACAACGGAAGGAAGACTGGGCACAGGAAGATCAGTAGGAGGGGACAAGAAAGGATCAGGGGTAAATACGTTCAGCATATGTTATACACATGTATGTAGTAAACATAATGAAATGCAGTATTAAGTACAATTAACATGTATTCATTAGAAAACGAAAAAGGGAATGAAGCTCTCATGCATGAATGGTGACAGGACAATGGATGAAGCCTGGTAATACTATACTATGTGAAAGAGCTAGTTAACAAAGAAACATGTAACAAATGTAACATGTTCCATGACTCCACTGACACAAACCTGCAGAACAGGGAAATCATAGACACACAAAATAGAGACCAGGTGCCGAGGGCTTGGGAAACCATGAGAGAATGAATGGTGCCAGCTAAGGGATACAGATGGGGATGGGTGTGCGTGTGCGTGTGCGTGTGCATGTTAGGAGAATGTCATAAAACTGGTTGTGAGGGTTGCACAATGTGAGGATTTGAAAGTCATTAAGTTGTACAGTTTAAATAAGTGGAATGTACAGTACATGAATTATATCTCAAAAAAGCTTTATTTAAGTGTTGTAGATGGAACTTCGGGCTCAGTGCACACTAGGCAAGAGCTATATTACTGAGCTAGACTCCAGTCCAAAGCACTTTTTGTTTGTTTTCCTGAGACAGGGTCTCACTTTGTACGTAGCCCAAGCTAGTCTGAAACTTAGGCAAGACTCTGACCTCGGCCTCTTGCATGCTGGAATTACAGGTATGAGCCACCATGTCAGCTCCAGGGTCTTTTTATGATTAAAAAGATGGAAGTTTAGCCAATATAAACTTTTACAAACAGAGAAAGTGTAACTTTTGCCACCAGAGTAAACAAGGGGGCATTTCTGGTGGGTTTCCTGAGAATTCCAGGACAAAAAAACAAAACCAAACAACAAAACCCTGAGGAAATGCTTAGGAACTAATAACGATGAGGGGAAGGGATGAAACAAACGCCAGAGCTGGGGGGATGACTCAGGCGGGAACAGCTCTTGCTACGCAAGACAAAGATTAAATCCCTAGAGCTCAGGTGATGTCCAGAGCAGGCCTCTTATTCCAGCGCTCCTTCGAGATTCAAGGAGAATCTACCCGCAGGCACTCCCAGGCCAACCAGCTGCTGAGTTCAGGATCAGTCAAGGCAGAAGGCAAGGCCTGATACCTGAGGCTGTCCTCTGGTCACACACATGTGCCAAGTTTGCACTCACGCAGTTTTTTTTTTTAATTTTTTATTTTTTTTAAGCATCAAACGGGCTGGAGAGACAGCTCGATGATTAAGAGCACTCCATGATTACCCTGGGTTCAGGTCCCAGCTCCAACATGGCAGCTGACAACTGTCTGTAACTGTCACCTCACTCTGCAGGCACCAGGCAGCATGTGGTGTACAGATATACATTCAGGTAAAACACTCATACACATAAAATAATAAAATAAGTCTAAAGAAAAAGAAAGAAAAAGCATCAAACAGAGGTGAAAATTTTGTGTGTTTTTTAATAGAAAGGTAAAAATTTTAAACTCCATTCAGTTGGTTTACCTACAGTTCCAAGGTTCATGAACCAGTTTTTCTGGTTTCAAACAGAAGGCAGGTGAAAGGCAAATTCCAAGGTCTGACCCTTGAAGAATCTCTCGCAATCAGTTGCACAGAGAGGAAAAAGCAGAGAAATCTTTGAAAATCTCCAGGTGATCCTTGTGTAAGCCAGATCTAGTTCCTGCACAGCAGGGAAAGAAAAATGCACAATCATTCTAGAAGTAACTTGAGGGCTGACTGCAATGAGGCCTCTGATAATCATGGGGCAAAGAGCTCAAAATTCTTAGCCATTTAATGATGCGAATAAATATTCTTACACAAACTTCCAAAGGCCAAAGCTCCCACCTCAAAAAAGGAAACAAACAAAAAAAGAAACTTGGGCTGTCGACAAAGCTCAGAGGGTACAGAAAGGCACTTAACACCAAACCTACCACCTGAGTTCAATCCCCGGAATCACCACTGGGGGAACAGAACCTGCTCCTGCAAGTTGTCCTTTGACCTGAGCATGTGCACGTGGACGGGGACACACACACACACACACACACACACACACTTAAAACCTTTTTTGTTGCTAAACAATAACTTAACAAGAACGTTTAAATCTTCCTTCAAAGAATGCAACTCACCGGATTCTTTAATCTAACTGTGGGTCTTTATGTCTTAGAATCCTGGAGGAGGTAGGGGTGAACTCTCTTTACCAACCAGGTTGCTTTCTGGGGATTTACTTTCCAGCTTCCCCTTACTACCTGGAAACAAGCAAATCGGTACCAGACCCCTCTGACACCTGAAGTGAACTTTGAATGTAAATATGGACTCACGGAAGTCATTTGAAGACTGAAAACTGGCTCCAAATGACTCACTGACCAGTACCAGGCCACCCTGTTATCCACTACAGATAGATTTGCAAGGCTCTCAGCGCTTACCCTTGAGCCCCTCACGAAGAACAGCATCTCTGTAGACAACTCCAGGAGATCAATGCCACCGGTGGTGAGGTGTGCCTCTGCACGGATCACTATGTGCCCCGCTTGTCTCAAACTCCTTAGTTAAAGCAGCAGTCACAGTAGCTAAGTAGGAAACTTGTAAGCTGGTCTTCTGCAGCCTCAAAAGCTGCAGGTAACTATGCCTAAAATATAACAAATCCAACCCCAAAGATAAAATCCTAGAAGTATAGACAGAGGCACAATCTGAAGTAGTAAACTGTTTCCTTACTAAGTTCACTCGAAATTAACCCCTGAGGAAAAAAGTCTTGTTCAGAGATTGAACCATTATTCTGACTCAGGACGAAAAAGCTAACTGATACAGGTTTGAAGCCATCCCTTACAGCTAATTCACAGCCCATGTAGACAGGCTAATGAGGGCCTCACCTGTTTCTCACTTCCACATTTTCATTCCTTAACAGTTACAAGTGAAATGGGTAAAATAAGTATTTTATTAACAAAGTGATCAATCCAGCTAGATGACATATTGAGGCACTTACTGCTTTTTAAAAACTCTATCTTAGGTGGTAGAACACTTGCCTAGAATGCATAAGGCCCTGTATTCTACCTCCAGTACAGCCAAAAAGAACAAAACCAAAACTCCACAGCAAGGCATGGTGGTGAACGCCTTTAATCCCAGCACTCGGGAGGCAGAGGCAGGAGGATCTCTGATCTCTGATCTGTGGAGCTCCAGGAGAGCCAGGGCTACACATAGAAACCGCATCTCAAAAACAAAACAAAACAAAAAATCTTTATCTTGGGTAAGGAGATGGCTCAGCCTTGGGTAAAGCGCTCATCAGCCAAGCATGAGAATCCGAGTTTGGATGCCTAAAACCTACATGAAAGACCAGGTGTGCTAACACACGCCTGTAATCCTAGCACTGGGGAGCCAGACAGACAGGATCAAGGGAACTTGCTGGCTAGCTAGTCTTGTTGAATTGATGACCTCCAGGATCAGCAAGTGACCTTGACTCAAAAAGTAAGGCGCAAAATGATAAACACCTAATGTTCACCTCTGACCCTCACATGCGTGCACACACACATCCACACACAATGCACTCATAGAAAACCTCCTTCTCATCAGCACATAATTAAAGTCTCTAATAAACTTCCATCTCCTCCTTCTTAATAAAACTCCTACGGTAGGTCAGCAATCTCTGGTCTGGTATTCAGACATGCAAGCCAGGACCCACTCACACCCTTAAATGGTGTCAATTTGCAGCTCAACTGTCCTGGAACTCCAGAGCATTCTGCCTCAGCCTCCAGAGGTCTGGCATAACAGGAGTGCACATGCAACCCCTGGCTGTCACCAGGACATTTCTTAAAGTATTTTCTCAGAATGTAGTAGTGGGAAAATAACAGACTTGAAAGCAAGCAAGGTTTCCTTATCTGGACAACTGAAATAATACCTTGTCTTTCCTAGCTCACAATGTCATTGTTAACATAAAGGGCGATATTCATTATTGTATACAATGATAGTATAGTGTGTAGTGCAACAGTTAGTTCTGTTAAATTTAAACTGTGGCTACCACAGGCTATTAGATCATGAAACTGACTTATCCAGAAAAGTCTTACTTCATTATTAAACAACTGACTTGGAAATAAATATCTCTTTACTATAGGCATGAGTTTTCTCTTTCCTGATCCATTTTACAAGATGTTTAACTTCAAAATGATAGAATTTCTAAATGATATGATGAGCTTTTCTTTTTAAAGACAGGGTCTCACCACCGTTCTGCCTCCCAAGTGCTGGGACTAAAGGTGTGAGCCACCACTGCTTAGCTAATTAACATTTTTTTTTCTTCTGCATGAAGAGGCATTTAGAAATCAGCTCAGAGCCACTGAAATGACTCTGTGGGCAAAAGCACTTGGCACCAAACTTGAGGACTTGAGGTTGATTCCAAGGGTCCACAAAGTTGAAGAACACCAACTCAGCAGTCTGCTGATCTTCACATGTGTGCTGTGTCTTTTGTTTAGGTGGAGCCTATATGTTGGACTCATTTATATATGCACTACAGGAGATCAATGAGATCACAAAATTGAGAACCCTTGACAGATACAGCTCTTCATTTTAAAAAGCAGCATAATCACAGTTCCACTAGTTCAAAATGCAGACTGTGGAAATTCAATGTTACCCAAGTAAACAAGGAGTGGGACAGTAATAATAGAGTGGCTGCCATTACTGAACATCTTGCAGGTGCCAGGCACTGTGAAATGCCCTTTAAATATCAGCTTTCAAAAAAGTCCTCACCACAACCAAGAACGGCTGCTTGTCCAAAGTCAAAACACTACGTGGGGCTTAACTCCAGACCCATGACCACAGCGCTGGGACCTCTTCCCCACTGCAGCAACAGCTTTCGCCCTTGGCAAGGCTGCCAGGCCCCAGCAGCGTTTGCATTTGCTGCTGTCTCCCGGTTTCCACTAGATGATGAAATCACAAGGCTAGACTGCATCTCAAGGGAAGTAGAGCAGGCTGTAATTTCCTCAACCCACAAAGAGCTTCAATTGAGCAAATTGCTCAAAAGCCAGCGAACTAAGTAACTACAAAGCCATAGTGAAGAGTTCCCGTTGGAGAAAGAAGGAAACAGTGTGTGTGTGTGTGTGTGTGTGTGTGTGTGTGTGTGTGTGTGTACGTACTTGAGAGTGTAGACCAGAATGTGCACTTGTGAGTAGACATCAGAGGACAACCTCAGGTGTCACTTCTCAGGCACTGTCCATCTTTCTGATGTTTCCGAAGACAAGTTCTCTCGTAGGCCTGGATCTCACCAGCAGTGAGCCTCACAGATCCTCCTGTCTTGGCCTCCTTGGCGCTAGGATTACAAATTCCACTGGTACCTAACTCTATTTTATACTTTCTTAATAATGCTGCTTTCCAAAGTAGTTGTGCCAAAAAACACACTCCTACCAGTGTTGTATGAAGACCACTACTGTCAGCATCCTTACAATTTGGAGTTGCCTACTTCAACTTGGGTGTATGGGAATATATCTATCATTGTGGATTTAGTTTATGTTTCCTTAGTTACTCACAAGGCTGAGCAGATATAGACATAGACAGATAGAGACAGAGATAAATATATCTTAGACATGTGGGTTTCTCATTTTCCACGTTCTGTTGAAGATGCTGCCTGTCAATCTATTAGCACATGCAGCGCCTTGCTCAAGAGTCTCTTCTCTATGCAGAGGCCATGCATATACTCTCCTCCATTAACTTCCAAAAGCTTTCTCATTTTGCTCTTCACCTGCTTCCTGGGTGTTTGAATATGTATGAGCCTATTTCTGGATTGCTTATGGTGTTCAACTGATATATCATTATTAATTTGTCAAAAGCAGTATTACATTGTTTTAAGTATTACTTCTTGGTCTCTAGCAGAGAAGTTCCCATTCTCTGTCAAGAGTAGTCTGCCCTTTCTTAGAAGCAACTTGTCTAATTCTACATTTCTACTGGGCCTATACTAAGCACATAAATGTTTTCAGAGTATTAACATCATGTTACTCAAAGTCACTCCAGAAAGTCTTTAGGGTTTTTTTTCTACAAAATCTTACACATGGTTTGCTGAATTTAATGTTATCTGCAGGGGTAGACCTGTAGACCAGCAACAAAAGTCTAGCCTGCCCTGTGTTAGACCTGCATTTGATCACCAGCACCACCAATGTTCATATGTATCTGCTACAGTGTATAACTGTTGAAAACCATGGATCTGGAAGTGGGGGTATGAAAAATATTTTTGTATGTGTAAGAAAGATGACCAAGTGGTGGTGGCACTCACCTTTAATCCCAGCACTTAGGAGACAGAGGCAGGCGGATCTCTGAGTTTGAGGTCAGGGCTACACAGAGAAACTCAGTCTCAAAAAAACAAGAAAGGGGGGGGGCTAAATTAAAAGTCTCCTAAACTGTACTGGCCTGCCCTTAGGGTCCTGACAGGATATACCTCAGCTGCAGCCACTAAGAGCACCCCTGTGCACATTTGCTATGTTTCCTTACAAAAGGCGGGCCTTGTACACCTCCCATCTCTCTTTCTCTTCCTTTGCTCTCATCCCTAGTGAGCGGTCTCTGCCCCCTCTTCTGCCCCTTCTCTCCCCTCCCCTCAATAAACCTCCTACATGGGCCCCGTAGGTGAGACTCCTCCTTCCTGCCTTTTTTAAAATACAACAGCACCCACATGGTAGTGGTAACTGTCTAACTGGACTCAAGGCCCACTCAACAGAAGAGAAATCAAGTCTGGGACTGGATACCTAGCCAACTGCCAGGGTTAGTGAGTCATGGATCTTATAAAAGAATCCGCTGCTGTTCCTTTGCTAGAGCAGCACAATCCTAACTACATTCTAAATCCTAGCCTATATCCTCATCAAAGAAGCTTCTCTCGATAGCAAATGCAGACCATTACAGAAAACCACGACTGGATACAATGCAGAGACCAAGGGATCCTGGAGATCCTGGCCCCGGCAGATAAATCTGCATCATAGCTCCCGCATCTATGGCTCATAAACATCATGGAAGAGAGGGAGGAAAGACTGTAGGAGCCAGAATCCCAGGAAGTCTGCTGTGAAACACTCGCTCCTAGAAATGGCTGCATAAACAAGACCAGAACAACAACTCTATCAACAGACCTATTAATGTGCCTTTGTTCTGTTGTTTTGTGTTGAGACAAGATCTCACTATATAGCTCTGACAGTCCTGGAACTCACCAGACTGGCCTCAAACTCACAGAGATCTGCCTGCCTCTGCCTCCCGAGTACTGGGATTCAAGGTGTGCCACTACGGCTGGCTGGCATATTAATGTGGAAAAAGGAAAATCTCAACCAGGTCACACCCCTAGACAAAGATCTACAGGCAACTAACTAATGACTGCTGAGAGAGGAAGAATTACCATCTCCCCAGTATAAGCCTCCTAATTAGCTAACCAAAACAAAGTGGTCAGCCCTAAAACCATATACACCTAAGTATTAAAAAATAAAATCTAGGAGCTGGAGGGCTAGGGGTGTGGCTAGTGGGGAGCACTTTTCTTGGCCTGGGTTCCATCCCCAGCATCATACACACACACCCCACAGAAATCCAGAATAATCTTCAGTTCATCCACTTCAAGAGACAAATAAATGATGACAAGATTGAAACTCACTAACATACACTGCATTGCCCAGGACCGAGAATGCCGAGTTCTTATGTCTATCGGCTGCCTCCTCACTCTTGTATAATTCTCTAAAGCTGTCACTTTTTTTTTTTTAAATTGAACACTGTTCTATTGATGTCATGTGTTAAAGTTTTGGGGAGTTTGTTTTGGTTGGTTGGTTTTTGTTGTTGTGTTTTGGAGTTTTGCTTTTTTGTTTTTGTTTTTCGGGATGGGGTTTCTCTGTGTAACAGCTCTGGCTGTCCTGAAATTCACTCTATAGACCAGGCTGGCCTCAAACTCACAGAGATCCACCTGCCTCTGTCTCCCAAGGGCTGGGATTAAAGGCATGTGCCCCGCCACCTGGCTATTTTTGTTTTTAAGACAGGGTCTAACTATGTAGTGCTGGTTGGCCTGAAATTCACTTGTAGACTAGGCTGGCCTTGAATTCACAGAGATCCACCACCTGTCTCTCGAGTGCTGGGATTAAAAACGTGCACCATCATTGCACCCAGCACACATTAAGAATTAAATAAAGCCGGGCTGTGGTGGCGCACGCCTTTAATCCCAGCACCCGGGAGGCAGAGCCAGGTGGATCTCTGCGAGTTCGAGGCCAGCCTGGTCTACAGAGTGAGATCCAGGACAGGCACCAAAACTACACAGAGAAACGCTCTCTTGAAAAAAAAGAATTAAATAACAAGTTAAAAAAAAGTTGGTCAAAGGGAATGAAGCAACAACGCAGCAGTTAAGAGGGCTTACTGATCCAGCAGAGGACCAGAGTCTGGTTCCCAGCACCCACATGGTGGCTTACAACCATCCCTAACCCCAGTTCCAAGAGACCTAACATCCTCTTCTGGCCTCCAAAGGCATTGCTGCCCGTATGTGCAGGCAAAACACAGACACATTTTTCTAGTTAAACATTTGGGGGAGAGGGGGCACGCCATTAATCCCAGCACCTGGAAGGCAGAGACAGGCAGATCTCTGAGTTTGAGGCCAGCATGGTCTACAGAGAGAGTTCCAGGACAACCAGGGCTACACAGAGAAATCCTATCTCAAAAAACAAACAAACGACAACAAAAAAAAAGAGCTAGTCAAACATACTACAAATTTTAGTTACAGGACAAAAGAAATCAAGTTTGCTCCGAGCTGGAAGTTTTATCCCAATGACTAGCCTTCAAGATGCTGAAAGGGACGGTGTAGGCCACCAGGGGAGAAAGGCATCACCAGCCTTAGTCAATTGTAGGTTCTGCACACCACACGACCAACCTGCCAGGCAGGATGTATCCACAGGTGCAACAGTGGTGTGACTATTATGGGAGTAACCAACTGCGTTGTGCTTGGATTTGAGACATGCTCCACGGGAAAGAACTCCTACCAGTTACTGTAAACCTGGTGAAAAGCCTGTGGCAAGAGAGATCATAGGCCCTAGTGAGGAAACTGCTAGTGTTGTTTGGCTAAATGGATATAATATATCCATCAAATTGCTTTCTAAAGATTTATATTTATGCCCATAGACAAGTCCTGCTGTCAGCCTTGCTCAGAATAGCTTCTTTTTGCAGCAGGTGATGGTTACCACAGAGATTCATAACTGGTTGAAGTGCTGAGAATAAGTAATTGTTGAATGCAAAGTCATAAATGGGACATCTTCAACATACACACACTCTCTCTCCCTCTACATCTCCCACCCCCACACCAATGTTCAGAAAACATCGAAGAAGGGATAAGGGGGTGTTGAAGCTATGGCTCAGTGGTTAGGAGCACTTGCTGTTCTTGCAGAGTTCTGGGTTCAGTTCCCAGCACCCACAAAGTGACTCACAACTGTCTGTAACTCCAGTCCTAGGGGATCAGACACCCTCTTCTGACCTCCACTAGCAGCAGGCAAACACATGGTTCATAGACATACATTCAGGCAAAACACTCATACACATAAAATAAAATAAATACACTTTTTTTTTTCTTTGAGACAGGGCTTTGGAACTCGCTTTGTAGACCAGGCTGGCCTCGAACTCACAGAAATACCACCTGCCTCTGCTCCCAAATGCTGGGATTAAGGGCTTGTGCCACCACCACCTGGCAGGTTTCCTTTTTTTGGTTTTTTGAAACAGGATTTCACTGTGTAGCCTTGACTATCCTGGAACTCACTCTTTAATCAAGCTTGCATCAAACTCACAGAGATCCACCTGCCTCTGCCTCCTAAACGCTGGGATTAAAGGTGTGCGCCACCATCTTCCAGCTAAATGAAAACTAAAAAAACTCTATGATGGAGAGTAATAGAGGAAGACAGCTGATGTGTGCCTCTAGCTTCCACACACAGGAGGCACACACAGGAGCATGCACATGTGTACATAATACTGCAAAGACAGACCAAACAGATCCCATTTTATTATCACGTTCAAACAATGAACTGAATATACATTAAATCAGTAACATTTAACACAACTGTGAGGGAGTGGTTCTGAAACTAAGACACTCTTCAAAGGAATACCTGTGGGTTTGTGAGCGCTATCATAACCACTAGAAAAACTAAACACACCTACAAATTAGCACGAATAGTTGACACTAGAAGAGCCTAAAGATAATAAGCACATTATATTATTGCTGCTTCAGAACACCTCGCCCCATCAGGTTTAGGCTAAGCCATTCAATAAAAATACAGGAGCTACATAATTTAAAGTTTCCAGGAGCCACGCTGTTTAACAGCAGACACAGGTGAAATTAATTATGTTATTTAACTACCTAGCCCACATATTGTCATCTCAACATTTGAAGTATTATTTTTTCATGCTAAAATCTCAAAAACTGGTGTGTACAGTTCACACTAGCACGTTGCACACGTGTCATACTTCAGAAGTTTAGCAGACGCAAGCTGCTGGCTACATAGGACACTATACAACGCTCAGCTAAGGGAACACAGCAGGGGAAAGGCTGCATAAATCACAACATCAGAGGCCCTGAGGCTGAAAGACAGCAGTGAGCTTCAATACTCTAGTTTTTACAAGTGTCTGTTATCCTTTTTCTTATTTATTGGGAGTGCGTGCATGCTCCGGTGGGCCAATGGAGACTAGAGCCCAACCTGGGGAAGTGCGTTCTTTCCTTCCACCATGTGGGTCTTGGGGACTGAGCTCAGGCCATGAGGTTTGGCACCGGGCGGGTGCCTGTACCAGCCGAGGCATCTCTTCCACCCCCACCCCCCCTACACACTCTAACTCAAAGTAAATGAGTTAAACTTTAAAAATAGCCAACAGTAACCAGCTGTTTCATCAGATTGCCTGGAACCTTCTGGCAAGCCTTGTTTGGAGTCAAAGCCCTATGCAGCATTGGTTTTGTAACAACTGTTTCTAGCACATTTTAACTAGTCTTGCTGCCATTATGAGAGTAACCATAACTTCCTTCTTCCCTAACCAGTTCCTCACACACTCCTCCCACTAAATTCACTAAACTGTTTCAAAGTTATCTGAAAAGAAGCTGCTTCCAGGAGCTGGAGAGATGCTCTGGGTTAATAGGAGCACTTGCTGCTCTTGCAGGAAACCTGGTTTGGGGTCCCAGAACCTATACAGAGACTTACAACCATCTGGAACTCCAGTTCCAGGGGATACCACACCCTCTTCTGGCCTCTAGGGACACCAGGTATGCATGTGGTAGGCAAACATTTGTATACACACAAAAAATAAGCTTAAAAAGGAAGCAACTTCCAGTCACGCCTACAACAACCTGAACAGACTTTTGGTTACCCAGGCATGAGCACCGGGAAGACAGCAAATGATCTCAGAAAGCAGGGAGGGGGAATTATGTTTCAGAACCAACAGCATGGTGTAAACTTACAGAAGCTACAGGAAATGAACTGGACTTGCACCAGCTCAGAGTATTCCAAATGAGCCTTCAGTTGGTGTTATGACATTTCAAAAGGAGAGGGACCAAATACTCTTCCACCACTTATACAGTGACTCAACTAAACCACTAAACAGAGAAGGGAACTGGTCTGTGGTGGCCAACACCTTTAATCCCAGC
>CABHPQ010001699.1:991-18974 GCA_902168405.1 Peromyscus aztecus
ATACACCACAGTACACACACACATACATACATACACCACAGTACACACACATACAAATGCCACAATACACACCACACACACACACACACACACACACACGTGCACATGAGCAGATTAGTGTATTCACACACACATATACCACAAACATGAAAGAAATCATTGAGCAGTTACTTGCTAGGCACTCCTTGCATCCTAGGCAGTATGCTTCAGGGTGTAAAGGCTGTAGCGCTGATCCAGCCATGTTGTCTGTTCTCCTGGTTCTTTTATTTAAGTGTCATCTTCGTCTGAACACATGAGCGACATTTGAGTGAAAAATCTTCTGAAGATGTTTTTGTTTGAAATCCAAATACAGTATTTTAATCAAACGAGGTTGTTTCATATTTCGGTTATCAACAACAGTTTTTAAATTACACATCTTCACATCAGCCCGGGCAGTATTTCTTTGGTAGTCAGCATCGTGTTTGTTTGCCATTTCCTTGTTTGCTTAGAGATTTAACACAAGCCTCATTACCATCTACAAACTTAATGTGCCAGATAAGAGAAGAGTTTTTCTACCTTCTGGTGTGAAGGGTGAGTCTGGAAAGTGGGGATCAGAGTAAGACAGGTGTTAAATGACCCCTAGGCTGCTGTCCTGACTGTGTCTGCACCCCCATTACGAAAGAGTTCCTCTTGCCAGTGGACATTGACCTTAGGCAGAGGTGGGTTCGGGTCTCAGTGGACACAGCAATGCCTTGGGTCACTTACATTGCTCCATTCCAACATTTGCAGCTTCATGGATTCCTAGTTAAATCCCACCCAATTATTAAACAGCCATGTAACGAAGTAGACGCGTTGCTTCACCGTTTGTTTCTGTTCTTGCCCATCATCCATGCTGATCTTCCCTAACATAAGAAAGTAAGAGACCTCAAATACGAGTTACATAACCAAATGGATGTTTACTCTCCTCTTCCTGCTCAGTCATAGCTTGAGGAAATAAGATGTTGGGTGGGAGAATAATATTGAAGATGCTTAGATTGTTTTTAAAACTCAGGCAGAAGACTAGTTTGTGCCCTTACATGATACGGCTTGTTACGAAAATACCATCTTCAATGCACAGAAAATGAGAAGACTTCTTCCACACTTTCCCAGAGGGTCAAGATAATAATGGGCTCCTGGGTTCCAAAGCAGCAGCTCCCATTGCTTATGAAGCAGAAACTGTCATTTTCAAGGTTATAAATTTTCAAGCTGAACTGTAAAAATGTATATGGTGTACACATAAACTTTGTGTTTACAATCCAGAGACATGATGAAGAATTTGATGACAAAATTTTTGTACTTTATTTGGTATAGTGTTTTTGATGCATCTGAAGAATACATGGTCATACTTGGGACTTATTAAGATTACAGTCATCGCCGGGCGGTGGTGGCACACGCCTTTGATCCCAGCACTTGGGAGGCAGAGGCAGGCGGATCTCTGTGAGTTCGAGGCCAGCCTGGGCTACCAAGTGAGTTCCAGGAAAGGCACAAAGCTACACAGAGAAACCCAGTCTCAAAAAAAAAAAAAAAAAAAAAAAAAAAAAAAAAGATTACAGTCATTATGGTAGTCTTTGACTACCCTGGGAATAGTTCTCAAGGCATGGGTGTAAGGAGTGGTATAGGAAGAATTCTCGACGTTGAGTCATAGACTGGTCCATTTCAAAGTCAAAAATAGGGCTTGGGATGTAGTTAGATGCTATAATTTGCTTAACACACCATGAGACCCTGGCTACCAAAAATGAAGACAAAATATACATTATTAGGTCCCTGAAATTAACTATAACCATATCTAACTCAATAGGCAGATTAAACAGGTCCATATGCAAATCAAGTTATGACTTCCAGAACCCTTGGACAGCCAGAAAATCAAAACAAATTGGAAATCAAAGACAAGCTTCAAAGTTAATTAAAATCGAATTAACAAAACTAATTTAATGTGGCAAAACATGTTGTTTAGATGAAATTACCATGCAAACTGTAAATATGGTTTTCACTGCTATGGCTATGGTGCTGCTGGTCTAACCATCCCAAGTATTTCAAACTGTGAGAATTTTTTATAGAACAGAGGAAAGCATTTTTAGTTTTTCTTGGTGCAAATACATCATTTACTTTTAAAGTCTGTCTTTTAATACTTGTTACCAACACATATAAGAATTACGTTTTTAAAAAAGATTTATTTTTATGTGTATGAGTGTTTTGCCTGCATCTTAATTTTTAATTATCATCGATAAATACGTAAAATGAAGTTAGTTTCCACAGAGAATGTGTGGAGCATTACAAATGTGTGTATGCCCTCCGCTGACTCCATTCCTGGCAACCATGGATGCTTGCTGCGCAAATCATAAAATTTGTTCTGATCCTAGATTGTGGAGGGGCATCTGTCTATCACAGGACAAAATTTTGAAAGACCGTGTCATACTGTCAAGGCATTTAAAGGCACAGTTTGCTGTTAACACCATCTTGTGCCTTTGTGGAAACAAGGAGCAGTTTTCCTCCTCAGTAAGCATATCCCCACCCCTGCATCATAGCTTAGCACACGCTCAGATGGAACTTTAGCCCCACCTGTCCCTTGGTTCAGGGCTCCGATGTTACAATGTTGTACATGACTGACACAGGCATGAAAAAAGTTGACAAAACAAATACCTTGTCCTCCATTTCATTTCAAAAGAAATCTTGATTCTCAAATGAGTTCATTAGTTAAGCCTCTTTGTAATGTCATATTTACTTCATTTAATTAAAACAAGTGCATCGGGGGGATGTGCCTCGTGGTTTCCCTTGGGAAATGACTGCCAGCGAACTCATCTTAAGGAAAAGATACCTTCCACCCCATCTAATTCATCCTATCACCCTCATGTCTCTAATTTATTTTATTTGGTATAACTGACTAAGTGGCCAAGCCAATATCAAGCCTCCTGATCCCATCCTGATCAGTTTATATTTATTGCAAAGATTATCTTATGTGATAGGGACTAGAAAGAAATCTCTCACTGTCTGCTATGGCCATGTCTCTTAGCAGCAGGAATATGTGTGTACATATGTGTATGTAAATTCTCTCTCTCTCTCTCTCTCTCTCTCTCTCTCTCTCTCTCTCTCTCATCTTATTATAGCACAACTTAAATAAAGTTCTTTCCATATAGAGAGAGCATCTCAAATAGGAAGGCATCACGGAGGATTATGTAAGGATGTTACCTCGAACGCACTCACCGAGCTTCACTGCTATATACAGGTTGCTTTTCAGTGTACAGGCCCCTCAAAAAGTCCACTTGTGTCCACATCCTGCCCTAGTCCAGAGAGAAGGTGAGAGAAGGGAGATTTATCAAGAATCTATGATGGGGAAATCTAGGTAATGCCTGCAGGTTGGAGCCATGATGCTTTGGAGAAATTAGAGTCCTGGGAAGCTGATTGTATTTTAGTGGGATTCCTATGGTTTAAATATTTTAAACCTTTGATAGTTATGTGATTTAATAAAAACTCAATCAAGAAATCTATTTTGCACATGCACATGATCATATACCCTGAAGTGTTCATGCATGAGCACCAGAGCCTGACATAGAGTAGCATGTAGCTACTGATATATGATTGCAATCTTAAGTAGTAAATCTGCTCTCCCTTAAGCTTCATACCCAGTAGAATTATGTAGAGGCAATTTTACTTACTGGATTATGGCCATTATCATTCAGTAAATCTTTCCTAAGCATCTGCAAAAGCAATTGAACCCTGGAAACTTCCTTCTCCCCATTGCCCAAACTTGTGTACATCCCTCAGACCTCTCTTTGGGTATGCTCATAAAGAGATTGTCTCTGTGCCAGCAAATGAACATCAGCATGCTTGAGTCAGGTGCCTTGACGTGCTGCCTGCTTAGCATTTGATGGCATCATTGCATCCACCTGATGAGGTCAGCTGAGACAAGCTCCTGAAGCAGTTTGTAAAAGTGGTCCCCAGACTCAGCAAATGTATGCAAAGCTCAAATAGATCTCTGAAAGTCTCAGGGGTGAGAACTGACCCAAGCTCTATCCATATCACCCTCTATGGCCTGGATTCTCCTTTTATGAGAGAGAGAGAGAGAGAGAGAGAGAGAGAGAGAGAGAGAGAGAGAGAGAGAGTCTGGTACATATGTCACATGAGTACATGTGCACGTGTGTGGAAGGTAGAGGTCAGCATCAAGGTGTCTTCCTCTATCACCTCCTCCATTTGTGATTTTTTTTTTGAGACAGGGTCTCTCACTGAATCCAGAGGTTACTGACTGGCTAAACTGTCTAGCCAGCTAGTTCTGTGGATCCTCCTACCCCTGTATATTGCTCCCCAGTGCCAAGGTTACCTGTGTACACAGCCACACACAACTGTTAACATGGGAGGTAAAGAGCTGAGCTCAGCTCCTCACGTGTGCATGACAGATACTTGACCAACTCAGCTACATCCCCAGGGCCTGGCCCAGCTTCTTATATTGTGGGTCATGATCCCATAATTAAAAATTTGAGTGTACACAACCAAAATTTATTCAAAATGAAGCTCTTAGTGAACTCAGAGCACTGATTCATGTCACATTGTGCAGTTTATTTCACCTTTGGTTCTGAACACATAATATGCATGCTTTGATAAGCATGATTCATGTCACATTGTGCAGTTTATTTCACCTTGGGTTCTGAACACATAATATGCATGCTTTGATAAGCATCCTGATGAGCGCTGCCTGAAACATGTCAGTTCAGATTCAAAACCATTTTATTGCTCATTGTGTTGTTTTGCTATATGTGCAGAGTTTTCTTAGACAAGCACCACAGTTTAACTATAGAAAACAAAGACTTTTCACCTTTCCCCACCTCCAGTCCTCAGCACATAAGTTTCAAAGTAGTGTATCTTTGGGATGTAATGTGTTAGCATGTTTGATTTTACAAATTTCTGTTTGAGTTGCTGACTTGAGTTTCATTTGAAAAAATCATTAGATGAATTTTGGCTTGGAATGAGGACACAGTTTTCAACCATCTCTGAAATGACTCTAAATATACTCCTGCCATTTTGTCCTGGATGTTTATATAAAGTGATATTTTCAATACTGATGATTATAGAAGCAAAATACAATCAACTCTGAAAACCCCTAAAATTGACAAAGTTCCTCAGTACCAAATACTAGCCAAGATTTAACTCCTTACATAAAGTAAACAAGCAGACCCATCCCACTTGTTCAAAAATTTACTTTTGCTATTGACAAATAGTAGACTTATGTGTATAGCAAAGACTTGTTTTAAAACAAATGCCTTTATAATGTATTATCAGTGACTGTTTCATTCCTGTGTGTATTTTATAGGCCTATATACCCAAGGTCATGTAAAAACTTTTTTTAGATGAAAAGGGTTCCCATATGGAAAGACTTGAGCAGTCCTTCCCTGGGCGATACGCAGCTGGGGAGGGGAATGACTTGAGACAAAGATTCGAGACTGAGATTGCCGCTCTGTTTCCTCCCACCTCTGCTCGCTGAAGGAAGGGCTGATAAAGGACCCTTTACACTATGTCCCACTCATCCTGCTCCCAGGCCAGTGGCTGGTAGTCATGAAGAGCTGGGATTGGATGCAGAGCCTGCCAATCCCTGTCACTCTCCCCTCGGGGACTGCTTGAAGAATAGAAATGAACAAATCCCACTACTTTTGAGTTCTATGGCTTTCACATGCTGGCCTAGAGTTGCACTGCCATGTCCTTGCCATCTGGATCTGAGGTGACTCATGTCTCCATGAGAGTCCCCTCTCGCATGATAAATTGAGGATGGAATGTCCAGACTACTTAGGTACCTAGTGTTCATATGTTCTGAGATTATTTCTAACTCCTGTGTAGAATTTTGCTGATTCAGAAATAGTTGAAATTCTCCCAGGGTTCGGATGCTGGAATCTTGGTCTCCTCTGTGGTAGCATTTAGGTGGTAGAAGCTGTAAGAAGTTAAGGAGCCTGTGGAATGTAGTGTGGTCGAGGAGGTTCTGCCATTAGAATGGGATTAATGCTGGTCTCCCAGAGTGAGTTAAAATGAGATCACTCCATGCTCTTGACTCCTTTTGCTCACAGCTGTGTCCTTTTCCTTTTCTCTGCCGTGCTGTGTGTGACTGCCTGACCTTAGACATGCAGCCTTTAAAACTGTGAGTTAAATAAACCCCTTTACTTTATAAGGTGCTCATCTTGTAGCATTTGATACAGAAACAGAAATAGACTAACGTACACTCACTATGTGACCTGTGATGACAAGCTGCTTTCAAATCAGTGCCCACTTCAGTAAGGCTGTGTTTGTTGTTTGCTGTCCATGGCTGGTCAGAAAGCTATTTCCCAAGGTTTCTTGTTTAAAGTAACACTTGGGGCCGGAGATATGGCTCAGGTGGTAAGAGTGCTTGCTCTGCAAGCGTGAGGACCTGAGGTCAAATCCCCAGCACCCATGGAAAAAGTCAAGTACGACCATGTGTGCATCTATAACCCCAGAGATATGGGGGGCGGGGACAGTAACATCACTGGGGCTTACTAGCCTCAAGCCTAGCTCTAGATTCAGTGAGACACCGTGGCTCAAGCGGATGAGGCTGAGAGAGATGCAGAAGGACACCCAGTGTCGTACTCTGGCTTCCACTTCTACACTGGCAAGCATGAATATACACCATGTTCAGAGAGAGAGAGAGAGAGAGAGAGAGAGAGAGAGAGAGAGAGAGAGAGAGAGAGAGTCCATTGAGAGCTAGGCTTCTGTGTGGAAGCAACAGAGGCTCAACTTGGAAGTTTTAATCCTTGGCGCTTATTTTAATGGCACACACAGTTACTTCATGGACTTCTAAAATGAACCACTCTCCTTGTATTGTCATGATGGGTAGTCTCAGTAGACCTTCCTTCTTACTGCCATTTCTGCTGTAGAATAGTTCTGCTTTTCCAAAATGGCCAGTTTTGCTTCTTTTTAGAGAGAAGAGCAGTGGTAAGCGTGCATTCTTCTTTCACGACTGACTTTCTTTGTTTGCCTTAAAATCCCCAGTGGAAGCACACATTTGTCCTAAATAAACATCGACTCTACTGGAACTTAGCTGTCTTGTCAAATTATCATCAACTGCTGAGCATCCTGAGGGTTGGTAGTCAGGAACCCTTTTTGGTCCCTTCACTAGTTCTGGAGGCATAAAACACATCTCATACCATGACCCCTAGACAGGGCATGGCTAATGCTGTTTTCTTCATCAGGCAATGTGGTTAGGGCAAAGTCCTGAGATGCCACAGTGGATCTGTCTGGCCTTTCTAGCATGATACCAGGCCATAAGAGGGTGTCCTTTACAGGAACCAGCTAGAATCAGCTTGAGTTCCTAAGACTCCTTCTAATATGTGCACATATATTTATACTAAAATTAAACTTAGGATTTTCACAAAAATCTTCACTAAAACTCATAAAGTGTTCCATCTAATTTTCTAAATCTGGTATTTTACCTCTAACAAGCTTGGACTATGGTAACACATGAAGTAATTATCAGAAAAGTGATGATAACAATGTATAAGAACTAAACAGAGATGTGTTCTCTCCTTAGGAGATGTCACACAAGGTTGGATAGTGGCCAGCTGTAGAATTAGGAGGGAGGATTACTATTTAGTAGACAGGCAGAGAAACAGAAAATAAAGTCTTTGGGTGGCTCACTGGTGACAGGAAATGAGGGGTTGTGTAGCCATCAAAGGCAAGAATTATTCATTCTCCACAGTAATTATCTTACTGCTATTCTTTTATGAATTATACAGCCAGCTGGAGACTCAGCTGGGAGATAGAGAAAGAAAAAGAGATAAATGTTTGCATTCAACCTGTATCATTTCTGGGTTCAAATATTTACAATGCTCAGCTATGAGTCTTCCTTTTGAACCATGGTCCCAATGATGAATACCACCATGACTTAGACAAGACAAATGGAGCACTTTCAGTTCTTACCAGTTGAGAATGTCTGAATTTGATTTAGTTTTGAATGAATGAATGAGTAAATGAATGGATGGATGGATGGATGGATGCTAGCTACCTGTTGCTTTACTGGTATTTGTTTGTTTAATATCAGACTCTAGTGTAGCTAGAGTTTTCCTGCCTGGCCCACAGTCAGGATAAATCTCTTTCACCTGGCAGTCCCACAGCCACTCAGACCCAAGCAAGTAAACATAGAGACTTACATTGCTTACAAACTGTATGAAAAGGGGGAGTGCTGTGGGATGTTCTGTATGACAAATGTGTTGCTAATAAAACACTGATTGGCAGTGACTAGGCAGGAAGTATAGGCGGGGCTAACAGAGAATTAAAAGAACAGGAAGGCAGAGGGAGTGACTGCCTGCCAGCCGCCACCAGGACAAGCAGCATGTAAAGATGCCGGTAAGCCACGAGCCATGTGGCAAGGTATAGATTTGTAGAAATGGATTATTATAAGATATAAGGACAGTTAGCAAGAAGCCTGCCACGGCCATACAGTTTGTAAGCAATGTAAGTCTCTATGTTTACTTGCTTGGGTCTGAGCGGCTGTGGGACTGCCAGGTAAAAGAGATTTATCCTGACTGTGGGCCAGACAGGAAAACTCAACAACACTCTAGTTTCAAGTCAAAAGTCTCTGTGTTTGATGGTCACTTTCCTGAATCTGCTGTCCAGAGAGGGAAGGGGTGATGACCAATATTGCAAATTCTTTTGTGTCGTGGATTCTGGGGAGTAACTTGGTAAAGATAGATCATAGTCTATATGACATTAGTCTGTTCTGATGTTTCACATTTATGAAAACTAACCTTCAGAATGGGCTTATTTGAAAGTATCAGAATTATATACAGTAGCACTACGCATTAATTATTTATCTGAAGACAGATTTCTTTCTCCCTTGGCTTGGTGGTAGTTAAATGACAGAGAGCATGAATGGAAGAGAGTATGTTCATATAACAGTTAGGTAACTTTTCAAAATGTCCTTAAACTTATTTAATTACACTCCAAAATTCCATGGATTTATTTTAAGATGGGCTACATACCGGCAGCTGTCACAGGCATGTGCTCTGAGAAGGCAATCCAAGGCTGATTCCTAACTAGCAATTTGCATCTCAAGGCGTTTTCACTCAAATCATAGAGGAAGACATGAGCAAAAATCGTGGCCAGGGTCAGAGCAGTTCACATTTATCATACATTAGGTGCTTGACATATGTTCCTAAATATAACAGAAAAAAATCATTAAAATTTCCCTTTTTCACCAAGAAAGAAATTGCTAGATATGAGTAACCAGCCCAAGTGACTAGAAACGGGGTTCAAACTCAGATTATCTGAATTCAAATCCACATCTCCTACTATATCATGTTAAACAGTAATGTGTAAGTTATTACTGTCCAAATTTAGATGAAATGGCAACAAAGGAGGTAAATGGTTTTATATTTATTTGATAGCCACTATAGGAGGTGTTATTAGGATACATAATTATACATGAACAAGTACATGTATGATCATTCCTACATAGATACATAACTTATATTCTATATATTATATAAATGTGTACACAGCTGTGCATGACAAATATATATGTTCATGCATACATAATATGTATATATGAATGATAAACACATGTATGCTGTACATACATATCTTTTTATATATACACTATATGCATCTACGAATATACATAGCATGATAAGAAAGAGAAAAGATAGAGTCCTTCTAGGAGTTTTAGAGTCTAAGGAAGAACAGGCCAAAAATGATAAATGCACAGTCCACAAGAGCGTGACATGAATAGATACTGAGCCTCACCAACCACAAGTGCAGACTTCTTATCACTAGAAAAGGTGGCGATGTCCACACTCGCTTCGCCACCATACCCAGCCCACAGCAGAGCTGTTAGTGGGGCAATAAGCAGGATTGTGTGTGGGAGACACAAGGACAGGAAGAGACTCTCCTCTCTGCTCAGGAAGCAACCCTCTGACTGTAGCTTGAGTTTTTCTGCCTGGCCCACAATCAGGACAAATCTCTGTCACCTGCCAGTCCCACAGCCGCTCAGACCCAACCAAGTAAACACAGAGACTTATATTGTTTACAAACTGTATGGCCATGGCAGGCTTCTTGTTAACTGTTCTTATATCTTAAATTAATCCATTTTTATAAATCTATACCTTGCCACGTGGCTTGTGATTTACCGGCATCTTCACATGCTGTTTGTCATGGCTGTGGCTGGCAGTGTCTCCCCGCCTCAGCCTTTCACTTCCCAGAATTCTCTTCTCTGTTAGTCCCACCTATATTCCCTGCCTGGCCACTGGCCAATCAGTGTTTTATTTATTGACCAATCAGAGCAATTTGACATACAGACCATCCCACAGCATCTGACAGCAGTTCTTTCGTGCCTGGATGTCTAAGGCACCATGCAGAAGCCCAGGCTTAACCTGCCTCCTAACCACTGAATGGAGTAGAAATACATGAGACATCTTCCCTTGTGTGTGATGTATTGAGCCAAGTCTCTGCCATCACAAAACTAAAATGTGTCTAAGTAGCATGTCTGTTTGAGAGAATAGATTCTCCAGGCAGGCTCATCTCCCAGGTACCAGACTCCCTCTAGCACATGGTGTTTAAAATAAACCTTGCTAAACTGGTTCTGTTAATCTGTTTGAATGCTATGTGTAATACATAATGTATTGTACTGTTTACATTATCTTCATTATTCACTCATAAAGTCTTAATTTATGCAAGAGAGATTAATGAGTATCCACTTTACATATGACAGTGAGATGTATTCTCTAGACATCTATTCTGATGTTCCTAAAGGGTGTTCTTTCTTGACAAGTCAGTCCATCAAAGGTCAAGGGTTGTATTGTGCTATTAACAGTCATTTTGAGATTTAGTATCATAAGACATTGGAAAAATAAGGACTTTTCTTACTAGATTTTTTTAATTACATATTTTTGTTAATGTGTTTGTATGTGCATTCCTGCTTTTCTATACTTGCATCAAGCGCATGCAGGTGCCTGTGGAGGCTGGAAGAGGAATCAGATCCCTCGGAACTTGAGTTACTCATGGTTATGAGACTTCTGATATGGGTAGTGGAAATCAAACCTGCTGTGGGTATCAGAAATCAAACCAGGGTCCTCTGCAAGAGCAAGTACTTTTAACCATGAAGTCACCTCTCCAGCCCCTAATAATTTCTCTTAATATGGTGTCTCTGCCTGTCTTTAAGTGCTCAAAAATATCAGCATGGTAAATAGGGAGACTGAATATTCATCCCCAGGAAAGGAAACCTTTGTAATCATTGCCTGGTTACATTATCCTATGTGTCTTTAATACTATGCATTTTCTGATTACATACAAATGTGGCTGAGTCTTTTTAATAACTACATATTAAGTGCACATGCCCACGGTGTTCAATGTGAATTTTTATGCACACAACCTGCGTTGATCACACCAAACCTCTCCTCTTCTACATCACCCTCTCTGCAAACTTACTGTTACTGGTTTTCTATCATTCTACACAGGTAATCTAAAAACAAAGCATTCTCTCTCTCTCTCTCTCTCTCTCTCTCTCTCTCTCTCTCTCTCTGAGTGTGTGTGTGTGTCTTGTGTGTCTTTCTCTCTGTGTGTGTACACGTGTGTGTGTATGTGTGTCTTTCTCTGTGTGTACGTGTGTGTGTGTGTGTGTGTGTGTGTGTGTGTGTGTGTGTGTGTGTGTTCAGCATTGTGAAACTATTGCTTCCTTAGTTGACTCTTTTGAATAGGAAGATAATTTTCAGTCCAGTACCGTTAGTTTGCTAACTGTCCATGTCAAAGCCCTCACTCCAGAAGAAAACATGTGCTTCAGATTCAGAAATCAGCACTCAGGGAAGAGGAAGTGGGAGGAGGGGAAATTGAAGTCCTGATTTTTGGAAAGTACAGTGTGAGTGGTCATACTGAAGTACAGATTTTCTTTGAGAAGACAAACTTCCCTGGCCAAGTGGCTTGGGCTGTCTAAGTGTTAAATAAGGTAAACATCTGGAAATTGCTCTGGAGTGGAGTGTAACTTGGCAGCTGATTCTGACCTGAGGGCACAGCTCTTCAGTGCCCAGTCATGATGTAAAGAGTCATTGTTTCTTGTCTGCTTTTGAACCCACTGGCTGAGCCCAGTGACAGACAGGCATGCTTAAAACCATGGCTGTGTATAAAAGTACCTCACTTATAAAATGATGTGTTTCGTGAATCCAAAGTCAACTCTCTCGCAGTAAAGAGTTTTGCAAAATGGGAGGAGGGGACTGGACCTGCCTTGATTGAATCTACCAGGCTGAGCTGAATCCCCAGGGGAGTCCTTGCCCTGGAGGAGATAGGAATGGGGGGTGGGCTGGGGGGAGGGGGCTGGAGGAGGGAGGACAGGGGAATCCGTGGCTGATATGTAAAATTAAATTAAATTATTTAAAAAAAAGAGTTTTGCAAAAATGGATACCACGCTCTATCTAGTTTCTGTCACTGAGGGGGAAATGTGAGCTTTATGTAAATTCAGAGCGATAAGAAATCAGAGTTTTCTGTGATTTAGTCCTGTTAAGTCCATCATTACTTTGAAAAATATTGTACTCAGAAATATAATTAACACAACTAACCTGTAGAGCACCAAAGATAAACAAGACAACACACTGTAGGGTGTGAACTGCTTCCCCATGAACACTGAGATGACTGGAAGCTGGGGCTCATTACCAGGAAGGACTGGCCCATATTTTACTAGCCCAGGAAAGATCCATATGCAGAATTTGAAGTGCAGTTTCTAATGAATGCGTGTCACTTTTGCCACAAAAATCTTGTCCAACCATTGCAAATCAGGGACTGTCTGTATTCCCAAGGAAAGCATTTAAATTAACAAGGCAGTTGAGAACCAGGAACATTTTCCAACTGTATGAAGGAATAGATAGCTGGAATGGACACTTCTCACTGGACATGAGAACAGAAGGGGCCGAGAGATTACCTCCTCCTTTCACAATGGATAGAAATGGCAGGGCCAAGAATGAGGCTGATGCATTAGCCTCTGGTGTACAGACACATCAACTTAACAGTCGCTTCCCACTAAGGTTGCCCTGTTTAAGTTAGAGTGTGTTGTGACTGTGTTTATAAGTTAAAACAAAGTAGCTACAGCATTAAAAGGAGGTAAGAATCAAGAGAATTTTGAATATTTATCACAGTACTGTGGTTCATATTTTAGTGCAGATAGTTTCTTTTTTTCCTAGAAAAGACATTAATACCAACCCATGGCCTGGCTATGCCAAGTCTCAGGTAATTGTTCCCCCTTATAGCTGGCTTCCCTTCCTGGGGCTCCAGTCATCCTTGGCCAATCATGGTCCAAGACTATCAAATAGAACATTCTAGAAATAAACAGTCTCTAAGTTTTAAATAACTTATATAATGGCAATGTGTTATTATAACTGTTCTATTATTAGTTATTGATACTAATTTCTTATTGTGCTTAATTTATTAAACTTTATAATAGGTGAGTATATAGGCAAAAATATAGTACTATACCTACAGAATGTCATCTCCTTAGTGGTTAAACTTACAGTTTGTTTTGTCTTTATAGTAAGTGTATATATATCCTACACAACTGTCCTGTTTTTCACTGTCACCCCAGGAATCAATAAATATCATGAGATGTTCAACATTTCATTGTAAGATAAGCTTTGAGTTAGGCCCCACTGAACTGACTGTGTTTTTATCATTGAGTGGAGAGACAACTAGAACATTAAATGCATTTTCAATTGACAGTGGGCATATTGGGACATAACCCATCATAACTTGAGGAGCATCAGTACCATTCTTGATTCCAGGCATCCATCAGGGTCTTGGAATAAATCCCTGTGAATAGGGGGTGTTCTTTGTACATGCAAGAGCACAAGGCCCAGAACAGAAAAAAAAATGCCACTGTGCTGTGAGTAAGGTTTTCCTAGAACACTTCCAAAGGCCAGTTACATACAAGCTGGAGGTTTGCCTACCTGTCTTCATGCAAAGATCAGCAGGACCATGGAGAGGGGCTGAATTTGCCACTGATTTATAGTCTGGCTCCCCAAACAGGCTGACAAAGGTAGCTTAGAATCCACTGCCAGGTCAGGCTGGGATTAGAGGTTAAATCACCATTCTGTTTCTGGAAGGTTCTGGGAGTCCTGAGTGATGATCCTCTGGGCTCCCTGACTTGCATCAATTGTGCTGCTTTCCCGAGAGTGACACTCTCGGAATTAAGAGTATATGAGGCTCTGGGGAGAGCAACCTCTACCCCGACCTGAGTCCAGGGGCCTCATGAGAGCAAAGAAAGCAAAATAAATACCACTTAATCCTCCTCACATTCACTAAGCTACCCCTGACACTGCCCAGAACAAACAGTAGCATCCCCAATTTGTACTACCTAGCGGATGAGGACTTGACTTTGTACAAACAGCTTCCTGGAGACCACACAGAGGGGAGACATACAATCAGACAAAATGTAAAGATTTTGAGTGACTTGGAAATAATAACTTTTACACCTACTCTTTAAAACAAGGACTTTGTAGATGAGGAAGGGCATACGATAAATGAGAATAAACTCTTTGGGACACAGGGAATGCTTTGGGCTCTACTTTGCTGTTAAACTTTATTCCACCTTGATACACTTATGGAGCTAATGCATTGGAGAGGGAGGGCATAAGACACATCACAGAAAAGCAGAATGACAATGAGCAGGCTTGATCAAATGCAGGAAAGCAGGCACAGGACATAAAGACGAAGGTGTCAGAGAAGACTGAAAATTAGATATGGAAAGGAAGATGAGACCTGGGGACGCAAGGGTATCTGGAGGAGAAAAGTGGGGAGACACACACACAGGCAGGAGCATCAGGCGATTTGGCAGGCCTTTGTAAGAACCCAACCACCAGCATTCCTTTGTTCCTTTTCCTTAACGTGCCCTGTCTCCAGTGCTCGTCCTCAGGTTCTCTTGAGTGCCCAGGTTTTGTCTTCACCCTTCTTGGGAACACTAGTAGCTTCCGTGCATTTAAAGTTGAGGTTTAATTTTCCATCATTATCTTACCTCGCCTGCCAGCACTTTGTCATTTTCCACACCACTCACACGGGAAATTGCATGCCTGACTTCCAGGACATCCACTTCTCTTGATTTCCCACCAGAGTTTTTATTCCCAGCCTCTTTGGGGCCTTGTCCTGTTCCTGATCCTTTCATCCTGGAGCATCTCAGAACCTGCATCCTGCTCATCCCTTCTCCTCCACCCACACTGACTCCCGTGGTCATGTTACGTGCTATCATAGAGTTAAACAGCATGTTTTCTGAAATAACATTGGATCTTACCTTCCCCGTTCAGCCCACTTCCCCGACTCTATGCTTAAGTGGCTGATTTTTAGCATTCCTATTTCAGTGGGCCAACATCTATCCAACACCATGCTGCTCACCTTCTGATACCCAACTATCCTCCACCCTCACCGTTTCCCATACCAATTGAAAACTGCACAGTATTTCTGGTGTTAAACTGTATAGTCATTCCTGAATCTTCCTTTACAACAAATATTTGAGGAGTCTGTTGCCAAGTCCTCAACTATTTCTGACCACATGTCACCACCCCAGTGCCACCAGACTAGTTCATCTCCTCTTCACTATACACCCAATTTGTTCCAATGGCCTCTGAGTGATTCTCTGTGTCTAGTTCTTTGTATGGAAACTCTCTTCTTAAACAGATACTACACTCGTCCTTTTACAATGTTAGGGAGGTCACACCCCTCCTCACATAAACCCTTCTGTTATCTCCAGGTCCACTTGGGTGAAAGTGAGAACTCTGACAATGACTCACAAGCGTTATAGCACATCTTTCAACATATGTGGGTGGTGATAAGTATTATAAAGAAAAATGAAAAAAAAAACAAGAGGGAGAGAGGGGAAATGAGCTGGATAAGGGCCCATTTAATTAAGAATAGTCAAGGAAGGTATCTGATGCTATGATATTTGAACAGATGCCCAAAGAAGCTGTTTATAGGCATGCTTGTATCATGTAAGTATATAGAAGTAGATAGAGGGATGTGTGTGTTACACACCTGTATGTACTTATATATCAATAGAACTCGATCATAGATTGTGGTTAGAAAAGGGGTTATGACACTGTCCTACAGAAGAATATGCACAAATAACTTTATTGCCTGGAAAGCTCACAATGCTACCTGGAAAGCCACCACAAATCTGCCCCTACCTGTTAAACTGTCCATTTGCAAACATTTCAGTGTTGCTTATATCTTAGAAGCATCTAAGTATAATTTTCTAATTTCATCAGAATCCTGAGAAGATAATGCAGCCTATGATGCTTTTGGACTCTGGGGCTTTTGGATTCTGGTAAAATGGAAATGGAGATCTAGTGATATTATATTGAGATTTAGATCCCTAAAGGTTGATATTCCCACTCTTCTGGTATTTTAAATAAAACCTTTTCTGAGGAGCAATCATCAAAGGCTTTCTAAAGTGTTTCTAAGTTGGCGACACCTACATCTTTGCTATTTTGGTCTGCTCTCTCTACATCAAACACTTTGGTTAGATTGGAGAATGTGCTTGTTCCCTATCAAGTTTGTGAGCTGTGTCATTTTAATTTAATTTAATTTAATTTAATTTAATTTTAATGTGTTAAAGCTGTCTTCCCTCCTCCAAGGTCATTGCCAATATTAACCCCAGCTAAAAATAAAGAAAGAACCAAATGGACAGCTTCCAGGTAGCCCTTCCAGGAATGATTTTGTTCCACACTGCATGTTGCTTGTTGCTTTGATAGACATTATTAAGTCAGTATTTCATGAGTTTTCAGAATCAAAATTGAACACATGTCAACTGTTTCATCCTGCAAGAGTTGGCAACCATCCCCTCGAGGTCTGATTCTTAAGTTTTATTGGGTTATAAAAGCTTGTAACTGCAAAGAGTTTTATTTGGCTTTTCATTTATTCAGATTTTTTCCTTCTTGGCATTTTTTTTAAAAAGAGAGCTATTGATATTTAGGGAATAAGAACTAAATGGGATATTATAAAATTTCTGTTCTCTTGGTTTTTTTCTTCACCTTTTGGTATGTAAAGTGAACAAAAGCCACCTTAAGAAATGGTGTTACTGCTTTTCCTTCAATATCTAAAAGGAAATGCAAAGGAGAGAAAACAAACGTCACCAAAATCTATGGACTGGAAGATACCTGGTGCTCCACATTCCATCTTGATGAAGAAACCAAGCTCAGAAAGGCAGAGAATCCTGTTAAAGCTGTATTACAAACCAAACCCATATTAACATTTGCAAGCTATGACCACCGTATCAATGTTGTTTCAGCCGTTAACACTGTTTTCCAAAGGTGAAGATTTGATCTATTCTCTATTATAACTTAATTTTCTTTATTACTATTCTTCAAGCTTGGGTTAGGATTGCAACTCAGCGGGTAGCGAGCTTGCCTATATGCATGCATGAAGCCCTGGCTTCAGTTCCCAGCACCACATAAAACTGACTGAGATGGCCCGTGCCTTAATCCCAGCACTTATAAAGTGCAGAGAGAAGAGTCGTGAGTTCAAGATTAGAGATGCTAACAACAACAACAAGGTCATCAAATTCCCAGTGTAATAACCAAAATAACCTTATGGTAGTTAGCAATTTGAATACAAGTATAATGCCCACTGTGGGCAGGTGGTCCTGGGCTGTAAAAGAAAACAGACTGAGCAAGTCCTGAGGAGCAAACCATTGAGCAGTGTTTCTCCGTGGCCTCAGATTCAGTTCCTGCCTCAAAATTCCTGCCTTGAGTTCCTGCTATGACTTCCCTTAATGATTGACTATAACTGTAAGCTGAAATAAACACTTTCCACCCTAAGTTGCTTTTGGTCACAGTGTTTATCATATCAGTAAAAACCTAAATAGGACAGATACTTTGCCAGATAGATAATAGATAGATAGATAGATAGATAGATAGATAGATAGATAGATAGATAGATAGATGATAGATAGATGATAGATAGATGATAGATAGATAGATAGATAGATAGATAGATAGATAGATAGATAGAT